>CAHIKZ030003692.1:315000-362500 GCA_903632075.3 Acanthosepion pharaonis
CTAATAACATTAACCTCCGTTCTTCATTTATGTCTTGTGGTTAATAATTAATAGTTTTTCGCACTGATCATATTGGTACCTTTTCGTTTTCCTTTGTTTTAATAACCAACCTACTTCACACACACACACACACACACACACACACACACACACACACACACACACATATATATATATATATATATATATATATATATATATATAACACCAAAATTGTCCAAATCGTGTAACACCATAATTGCCCATCCCACAAAATGTTTACTATCTAAAAACCACTAAACTAATTGAGTTTTTTTTCCCAGCTTTTCATATAAGATGATTAACCGTCTTGACACCATTTTTCGTAAGAATCATTGAAAAACCCTTTGGGTTATTCAACTAAAAAGAGAACAGGGTAAAATCCTTTTGTGTCGGTCCCACTGCCTTCCCAACTGAGCAATGGTGAGAGGAAAAAGATCATTCAGGCCTTCAGTAACGTTACCAGCATTCATACGCTGCCTTACATCTTCAAAGTCCATTCAAGAACCATCAAGAGAATGGTGAATAAGTTTAAAAAAAGAAGAGGGAACAGTAGAGAGGGAAACTGAATCAGGAGGTCAAAACAGCAAGAGGAATCATCATTTCAACTTAGAGCTAAAGAGATCAATTAGAAAAGATACAACACAATCCATAAGACATTTGGCACATGAGAGAGGAGTTTCAGCTACGACAGTCCAAAGAGCAGTGAAAAAAGACATGAAAATGTAATTGTACGTGAAACCTGTAAGGCACTTTGTTACTCCAGGACAGAAGGTTAGAAGGTGAAGATCATCTTGAATAAGTTGGAATAATATATATATATATATATATATTTGAACTTTATATCAACCCTTCACGAGCTTCCGATCCTTAGCTATCATTAATTAATGATGAACATGTCATTTTCGTTTATGATCAATTTCATCATGATTCTTCTGTTAAGCTTGGAGAGTAATTATATATTTTTATTGTTCAAAGTAGAGTCCATTCGTCTTATAAAAACATTGGAGAATTCTAGTAAAATATCTTTAATCATTTCTAGGATACAATGGTATAAAACTTAATCTAACATTTTGAAAATTTTTCTGTTACACCCTGTATATATATATATATATATATATATATATATATATATATATATATATATATATATATATATATTCAACATCCCAGATCCAGAGTTCTGTCCACTCGTCACATGGGGTAATTGTTGAAATCAGTAGATGGAATTATTACAAAAATGTTCATCTACAAAACTTTGGAGTCATTGTGCTGAATATAATATCCATCATATTAATCGATATATATATATATATATATATATATATATATATATATATATATATATATATATAGAGAGAGAGAGAGAGAGAGAGAGTGGGAGAAAGAAAGTGATATAAAGTGAACTGACAGTCAGAATGCAGTGTTGATTCCTATGACCACACTGTCTATATTTATAAATGATCTAGTTCTGATATTTAGCACTCTTTGTCTATAAATATAGAAAATTTTAAACAATATATAATTTTCTTTCTTATTGCTGTGAACACTATATTTACTATGTACATGTATTTGAGTTGAAATTCTTGTTATTTGAAACAGTGAAATTAATGCCAACCAGTCTAGACATCGAAAAGTCCTACTAAAGAAAATGTGCTTCCCGAGAGGAACCAGACCTACATTTGCTTTTCCCATCAAGGAAACCACTTTTAAGCCAAGAGTATCCTACCAATTAAGCCACGGGAGACCATTACAATAAAGCAAGACTGAATTACTCTTGCTGAAACATTTTGAAGTCTATATATAGTGGATATATTTTCAAACTTGAATTGTAAACAAAATCATTTTCAAGCATGTCATGGCAAATAAGGAAAACAGCAAAAACCTGTAAACTCTGTCTGAGGGAGAAAATAGTTATAATTATCATCCTAGACAAACACAGATCAGACATCATCTTAAAATGCAGATATGAAAATAATTTTTTACTGCATCACTTAAAAATCAAAAACTAAAAACGAACAAAAAAATAAAAACAAACAAATAAAAAATAAAATAAAATAAATCAATTAATCGAAATCAATGAATATGTAAATAAATTAAGTAAATAAAAACAAATTAACAAAAATAGAAAGTGCATATGGCCATAAGAAAACATAATAATAAAAATCAATAGCAAATAACAAAGCCATCAGTAATAAAGTTAACAAACAACACTATAACATACCCACAAAATTGCATTCGGATTCACAATTATTTCCACTCAATAACCCCTCGAATAATTCGAAACATAACCGTTACCGCCCACCCAATAACTTTTAGAATAATACAATAGACCTACCCACAATGCACCACTGACCAGCATATATAAATAGTCGAGCCCAAACACAACACATATAGCATGATGACTGCATTTAGCTGGGTGTTGACCACAATGTCAACTTTTATAATTATGCATGCTCTATCCCTGACATTGAGCACTTTAAACCATGAATATAGCATACCGTATAACTATATTTTTTTTATTATTGTTATATACTGTACCTATGAACACTCATGGATATGTCCCAATTCTTATAAATATGTTGGACACTATTGTAAGTGGGGGTAATATGCTGTCTAAGTATTCCACCACTAGCAGTGGTTTACCCGACTCACGCCGCTGGCGAGTATTGTATTTTGTTAATGTTATAAAGATTACCATTCCATGTCCAACGTCCGTTTTGGTTATTCCTCATTCTGTAAGTTTTTTTAGGTTACAAGAATTATATATATATATATATATATATATATATATATATATATATAGAGAGAGAGAGAGAGAGACAGAAAGATTGGTGTAATCAATTACTGTTAAGTGGTGGGTTCTATCCTCACTAGATGTTCCATGCTTATGGGTTGTGGCAAATATAAGCTACAATTTGGAAAATTAGTAGATAACACACACACACACACGCACGCGCGCGAGCTCACACACACACACACATATATATATATATATAGAGAGAGAGAGAGAGAGGAGGAGAGAGAGAGAGAGAGAGAGAGAGAGAGAGAGAGAGAGAATTGTATAAATAAAAGTTTTCCACTTAGTTGTGTGATGTTACCTTCAGCATCCCGACTCCAGAGTTTCGTAGACGGTCCCGTTCGTCCACTCTTCGGGAGATCGGGGGTATCAGTAAATTGATGATACCCGCTGAAGAGTGTACGGATGGCTCTGTCTACGAAACTCTAGAGCCTGGATGCTGAAGGTAACATCAATCAGTTAAGTGACAAACTTATATTAATTGTATTGATGCTCTATCTTTGTTGTTGAGCACTTTATTGCAAAGACTGCTTGGCTTAAATGTTTTTTTTCTCTCAGTATCCCACTGACTCACAGCATCTTCGGCTTCATACTATCTTTCACATCGCTATATATATATATATATATATATATATATATATATATATATAGAGAGAGAGAGAGAGAGATAGATAGATAGATAGATAGATAGATAGATAGATAGATAAGGTGTGGCATAAATACTGTTTCAAAACAAAAAGCTCATAACTATTGAAAATTTCATTACACACTTTTAATACAAAGTAAGTATTAGTCTGCTAAATAAAAGCAAAAAATCTCGGGAATCTCAGGGCAAGGAAATGTGCCCAACCTTGTCGTCGTAATACCAACAGACACCAGGGAAACGAACAGATCGGCGAGTGATCGCGACTACCCTGATTGGTACACATAAAGAAAGTCGCTTATTTTACGTAGTTGAAAAAATAGAGGCTGCAAATTCCTAGTGGATACTGGAGCTGCAGTCAGTGTCACTCTACTAGCACATAAATCCAGACCCAATTCTATACCTTTTCAACTTCAAAATGATAATAATCAACTTCAAAATGGACTTATTTTCAGGTAAAAAAAAATAATCAACTCCAAAATGGATCAATCAACTTCAAAATAGATTAATCAACTTCAAAATGGATTAATCAACTTCAAAATAGATTAAACAACTTCAAAATGGATTAAACAACTTCAAATTGGAAAACAACTTCAAAATGAAAAATAATCAAACTGATTGTTCCATTGTAGTAAAAAAAACAAAAAAAAACAAAAAACTGTCAGCAAATTATCAGGGTCCATACAAAATGTTATGGATTCCGGGATGAAATCCGGTCTCAAATGAATGACAAACGCAGGAATGAAATATAGCAAATAAATGTATTGACGTAATAATACAATTGGTAATACGGTTAGTAGATCCAGAAATGCGGTTAGTAGCAATAATAATATATATACAGTCTGGGAAATTCAGTATCGAAGTATGACTTCCTTCTGAGTCTACGTGCTCGCAACTGTGACTCCTACAAAGTGGTTACCTCAGACTCTCACTCTCTCACTCTCTCACTCCCGGTTATTCACCAGCAGCAGTACAAGTACACACTGGGCGAGTTCACTTGTATAAAAAAGGGGTGGACCCCTTAACACAAAGTCTTACACAGATCATACAAATATTTCACAATACAAAAAGGGAAGAAGTCAGACTTTGTTGCTATTTACAGGCTAAAACCAACTTTCTTAGAAAAACAAAATCTGATGATCCACCCGCAATTGTTGTAAGAGAGTCCTGGAAAACGCGAAGTGCAGCTACGCGGGATCTGTCCAGGCCAAGGTTGAAAATAAACAAATTGGATCTCGTGAATTCTGGAAGATTATGATCAGTGCCAAAGCGGACCTCTATTATAAATGATCCCGAAGTCATATCATCCTCGACAGACAAGGTGAGGCTCTTCGCCTCAATCTTTGCCTCAAACTCAACGTTTCATGACAAAGACCATCCCCTCCTCAACTTTTCACGTTTCACTGAGCACAATCTCAGTAATATACTCATTTCAGTAAGAGAAGACTCTAGACTTATCAAAAGCCTCGACCCCCCAAAAGCCACTGGCCCAGACAAAATTCCAGTGGTTGTCCTTAAGAATATCAACCCAGAATTATCCTCGATTCTAGCAAAGTTATTAAACCGCAGTTTCAATCATATGGAAGGTAGCAAGCGTATGCTCAGTTTTCAAGAACGCGGGCAACCGATCTTTCCCCTTTCAGTATATATCCATTAGTCTCCTCAGTATCATTAGTAGGCTTTTTGATGCCTTAATCAACAAGAAGGTTGTCGAGCACCTGGAGAGGAACAACCTCTTGTGCGACGAGCAGTATGGGTTTCGATCAGCTCGATCCACTGCTGACGTCCTAACTACCATTACACACAAACTTAGTGAGACCCTTGACAACACACATATCGCAAGGAACATAGTATTAGATATCTTGAAGGCCTTCGACAATGTGTTACACAAAGGTTTGCTACACAAGCTCTCCTGCGATGGAATCACTGGAAGTTTTTTCTCCATTATAATATCCTTCTTAACAGGTAGATCTCTGAAGGTAATTATTAGCGTCCAGTCCTACGAGGCCCTGGCGGTCAGGCGTCACTTCTCGGACCAACCTTCTTTCTGATTTACATGAATTATTTGCATAAGAATATGCTCCGATCATTTGTAAACGTCTATGCTAATGATACGACGATATACGGGCGCATTTCTAAAAGTCTTGACGATCAGAAATTGGCAGCTGACCTCTCTTCCGATCTTATACGTTAGTATTAGATCGAAAGTGAGGTCAGCTGCCAATTTCTCAGTGGGGAAAAATGGTTGGTTACATTCAATGCCTCTAAAACTAAACTGGTTACATTCCATCAACGCCGATCAGACCCCGAACTACCGCCAGTCACAATGAAAGGATGTCTCCTCGAGGAAGCCCCATACCTCGAAAGGATATTGAGCCTCGAACTCACACCCGACCTCAAGTGGAATTCCTATATACGATCCATCGCTAAAGATGCAGGTAAAATGATCGGCACCCTGTAGCGCTCCATTCCAATTGAGTATCATACAAGGGAACCACCTAGAAGAATTACAGGAAATCCCGAAGGCGTTTGGAGAACGTGGTTGATGTTAATGGCGATTTTATTGAATAAATTTTTGTGGAATTTTGATAAATAAATCTATTGAGATATTAGTATTATTTTCATGTTTGTGTAACTTAGACGGCAATTTATCCATCGCACCCGTATATATATATATATATATATATATATATATATATATATATATATATATGTGTGTGTGTGTGTGTGTGTGTGTGTGTGTGTGAACTTACAACATTTTCTTTTCATATACAGTGATGAGTAGAATGAACCACCTAGCCAAAAAAATCAATTTAGAGTAGAACCTCGGATCACGAGTTTAATTCGTTCCTGAAGGCCGTTCGTAAACCGAAATGTTCGTAAACTGAAACTATTTTTCCAATAGGAATCAATGTATACAAAAAAAAAAAAGGCACAATACAATAAAATTGGAAAAGAAAAGCACGCCAATACTCACGAATGTATACAACACTGCAGTCGACCCAGAAATTATTCCGTTCGGGTTAACTCGGTTTGGCAATGTTGTTCGAGAACCGAAATTTTGTTCGATAACCGAGGAATTTTCATCTCGAATTTTCTCGATTTGTTCGACATGTGAGGCGTTCGAGAACCGAGGTTGCACTGTACTTAATTTTTGACTAAGAAGTTTTAAATATTTGACAATGTACTTTCAGTCCTTCGGGTCACTAGTTATCAACACAGGCGTCCCCCAGAGGTCACTTCTCAGACCAACCCTGTTTTTACTTCACATAAATGATCTACCTAAGAGCATGCTCTGATTATTTGTGAAAATCTATGCTAACCATACAACGGTATATGTGTTCACCTACAAAGCTCAAGATGACACAGTAATTGGCAGCTGATCACTCCTCTGACCTAGCTCTAACAGCTCAGTAGGAGAAAAACAGGCTGGTTACATTCAATACCTCAAAAATCAAACTAAGAACATTCCATCATCATACTTATTATAAAACCCAGGTTGTGTGTGTGTGTGTGTGTGTGTGTGTGTGTGTGTGTGTGTGTGTGTGTGTTCGTTTATATATTGGATCGGATTTCCTACATTTTTCAACCGATTTCAACAAAACTTCACAGGACTACGTAAAATTACCTTGCGGTGGTTCTGACAACGCCAAAAATTGGAAAAACACAATTGTTTTTGCACGAAATCAATTTGAAAACACGATTAAGAGGCGTCGCTGTCGCGAGAATGAAAGGGGGACAACTCATATCGAGTTATACTTATTATAAAATCCAGGTTGTTTGTGTATGTGTGTCTGTGTTCGTTTATATATGGGATAGGATTTCCTACATTTTTCAACCGATTTCAACAAAACTTCACTTTTTTTGGCAGGTAGTGTTTCTTATTGTCTTGCACACTTTTTTCTTTATTTTTACATTCAGAATGCTTTAAAAATTCCATTTACAAGACAATTGTTTATAATAAAATTCTATTCAATCGGTAGACTCATAACGATTGAAAACAATGTTTTTGAGTTTGGGTTTGACCAATTCGTAAAAAAACCCCAAAAACAAAAAAAAAAAAAAACCAAACAAAAAAAACAAAACAAACAAACAAAAAAAACTAATTAAGACATGCGTGTCCGTCAACCTTAAACAATAATCTTTGTCAATTTTATTTTTCAGTCTTTATGATGGTCGATACTTGATCTATCTCTTACTGTTACATCCCCGGACAACGCCGGGCTCTATTGCTAGTCGCTGATAAGACCCTGAACTAACACCAGTCATGGTGAATGAATGTCTCCTCAGGGTGGCCTGTGCCTTGAGCACCAATTGGGACTTAAACTCAAGATCTCAAACAGAACTCATACATATAATCCATCACTAAAGATGCTGGAAAAATAGTCAGTTCTCTGTACCATTCCAGTAATTCCTGACTCCTCCTCCTATCCTCTATCTTTACAAGAGCTAGATCAGGCGAAAAATGGAGCACTGTTGCCATATACGGGCAAGGGTTGCTCAGTCATCACTTTCCAGTCTCGATAGAGTCCAACAGCGTCTCCGCGTCCTTGTGGGTGATTATTTATTTTCCACCTTACAACCCCTTTTCCACAGACAAAATGTCGCAAGCCTCTCAGTGCTTTATCATTATTAAAATGGAAAGTGCTCAGACAAACTACATTCCTTAGTTCCATCAGTTATAATCTTCATGGCTACGACCAGCTATACTACGCACATTGTAACGAACCAATTGAACACTCCTCAAAACTTCCAATCTCCCGATCTGAGGCTTTGCTGCCGGATGTAGTTTATGGTCATACCCAGGACTACCACTTACTGAGAGTTTCCTTCAAGGGAGGTAACCTAGCAACACCGTTGGTACTATACTGCATGGTAAGTACTTCTACACTTATTCTTTTGTGAAATTTCTATTATAATTATCATCCTCCTCTTCAAACTTACTTTTCTCATTCTGAAACTTAAATCACTTACACTAAAAAGACAAGTTGAAAGCTCCAGTAATTCTGCAATCTGTGTTTGATCATTTAGCATAAGAAACTCGCATGCATATCTTAATATTTGATGATGTTAATCTTGAGGAATAACAAAAAGCACATGCCTTTTACAGGCCTGATTTTCAGTATCACAGTGCATTATGATCTGCATCTCTCCTTTTACTGTGCTCATGTGAATATGAAAACTCACATTAGTTTTGAATGACCACAAACATTACTCCTGAAAATATATACATTGTCGAAAAATTACTGCTTCTTCGTAAAAATGAAGCAAATGTAAGTTTACTTAGCTTAGATAGATAGATAATATTACTGGTTAATATACACATACATATATGTACATATATCTAAAACACACAAATATATATACAAAAGGTACATACACATACATATATATATATGTGTATAAAAAAATTCCAAGAGGATAGACTCCAGGTAGGACTCAATGTCCAGAACAGAGTAAGGATATAATAAAAAGGCTTAAACACTAGTACTCCATGGTCATAATTTATTACATTGGAATCGTAAATACGATCCAATTCATCAGACCTACAAATTCAAATTACAAGGACGTAGTTTCAGTAAAATTTGAATTTTGAATTTGTAGGTCTGATGAATTGGATCATTGATTCCAATAATAATAAATTATGACCATGGAGTACTAAATTTAACCATTTTATTATCTATCTATCTATCTATCTATCTATCTATCTATCTATCTATCTATCTATCTATATATATATATATATATATATATATATATATATGCTGAACCTCAAAGACGTAAACAACACAAGGACGTAGTTTCAGTAAAATAACAAAACCAGCAAATCAGAATTAGGGATTCAACGTTGGTCAGTCAAACAGAAGATCGAGAATATAAAATTGTGTTCAAGTTGAGCCTGTCTTTACCAATATAAGCAGAGGAAAATCAGCATTTAAGCAGTTATTAGTATGGTGACAAAAGAGAAGTAACGAAATCGACGGACCAGGAACAACACATCTGCGCGACATATCGATGCTGCAAAATTCCATTCACTACTCCCGGACGAGGAATTTTACACAAGAATTGTCATCACGCCGATGGATAATTGGATTTATTTGTAAGTACGAGCTTCATATGATAAAATTAAATATGACCCCAAAAGCTTACACGTGTGATTTATAGCTGATGCTTGCTGTTCACACAATGAACTAATTACTCTGAAACAGACTCATCTCTTTTCTTTTCCACGACGTCAGTGTTTCGTCGAATAAATAGTAGTTATTGCTTGTACTATAAATCTATGTTTGTGTTTATTCATATTTCTATAGAGGTGTTGTTACCTTAGGATCGATGAAACAAATCATAACTATTACGTTTAGGCCTAAACTTTGAAATTTATTTTTTTACCTTAATAGGAGTAAATAGGGTCGCCTATCATCTGCTTCACACTTATCCTTGGTCTTTTGAACAACAGTAGCGATTTATCCCTTGTTTCCTGTTTAGGATTAGGTTTTTGGTTCCTTCTAAAGTCATTTCATTCTCATTCACTCCCAGTAGCCCCTTGCGTCTTAGAGGCAGTATCGCCTTGTGAATTTGATTAAAAAATAACCATATTTACATTATGCGTTGTATGATTTTTATAATTACATTTATTTTATTACTTAAACGTTACTTTTAGTTTAATATGATTATAAAATCGAAATGTAAAAGTTCAAAGCAGCTGACAACAGAAGCATCGCCTTCCCCGTGCCCGCACTAAAATCGTCTATGCAAGAACAAATTGAATTTTTGTGTGGTCAATAACAGAGGAACTATACAGATTCCTAGAGATGGACATCTTCTACCACTTTGACCAGCAAGACTTGTATCCCCACTGCGGAACTTCAGAAACCAGCCCCATACTGCCCGTGGATCCTTCACCTCATATTTTGCTAATGTTTATCAGCTGTTTGAGAAACATTGTGAACTAGCTTGAACCTATGCAAAAAAGAAGACTAAATACATCTTTTTTCATCATATTAAAAGAAAAATATGCGCTCTCCGTTAAGATGCGGACCTATTTCAAGCGGATCGAGAAAAATAAATATATTAATAAATAAACAGAGCGTCTACTCAAATATGGACATCCACTATGTTTAAAATCTGTTGGATTAATAGAAAATCCATCACTTCTTTAGAAATCTACATTTAAGGATAGATGCATGTATGATACACACGTACACACATATATATGTTTTTGCTTTTTACATCGCTATGAGTACGTATGTTCATTTATGCACACACACACACATAGTCATATAGATAGACACACGCATATACAAAAAATGTGAATTCGAGAAGGGAGTGCAAATTGTTCTTCCGGCAAACTTAATTACCGGAAGCCAGCGAAGTTACTTCCCTTGTTTGAACCTCTCCAGTTGCCGTCAACAATGGCTAGCGAGCCCTGAGCTGCGCTCTAAGCCGCTTCTTGTCCTTTCCCCCCATCACCTGTACAAACTCACTTGTTTGCCTATTCTTACCACCGTAAAATTATTTCACAAACATTTCTGCTTCCCACGGAATCCTACAAACCTGGATTTAGTTGTATATTAACCACATTCGTGACGACGAAAGACAACACAAGGAGTGTACGAACGACACACGAGACGAGGACAATTAATAAAAATATGAATGATTAATTTGAACACTTTGGAGATACGAATGACTAACTAAAACTTAACGACACATTTTTTTTCGGTTGCTTATTATTAAAACTTTTGGAAAATCAAAACAATAAGAATTGAATAACAAATACAATCGGACTGGAATTTTTCCGATCTGTAAAGAGCGGAAACAAAATCAAACATTTTTTTTTTTTGAAACGGAAGGAAAAGCGTTGAAACAAGAACCAAACCCGGCATTATTGGTGACTTTTTTTTTATCTTAGATAAAACACTCGTCCTTGTTTTTGTGTATGTATATGTTTCTTCTTATATCTTTTTTCTCTTTCATTTAGAGTCTTTGTAATTGTTTAAAGTTGTATTTGTTTGAAGATGATTTTTAATCGTTATTGCCTTTTTGATTCCCCCCTTCCCTTTTAAGAACATTGATCAGTATGAAGAAAAAAAAAACAAGTCGTCAATCAACCTTACACAATAATAATAACAAATATCTCAAACTTCGTTCATCCACCGTGACACACTCAAACTTAATCATTTTAGTTCAATAATAAGGAGAAATCATTTCATAATCTTTTAAGATTTATTGCTTACCATTTTTACTATTAAATTTGTTGAATCAAAAAATCAATTAATTTGCACGTCTCCCCCATTTTTTTTTTATTTTGATGAAGTCATAAGAGAAATATTCATCATACCACAAGCTGAGTAATGTGAAAAAAATACTCGTAACTAATTATGAAAATATTTTCATCGTAACTACTTTTAAATTTATTTCTTGTTTCTTTATTTGCTACAATAACAAAAATATCACTAGAGAGTTAAAAAAAAACACACTACACTACTACAACTACAGTAATGTAAATTGTAAATAAATATTTTATTTTAAATAAAATTAGTCGTGTAGTTTACTGGAAAATTGTTATAAAGCAATTTGAATTTACAAAAAAGTACATCTAATAAAAATATGGTCGAAAAATATGATTTAATTCATCGTATGTCCATAAAACATTTTTTTTTTTTAGTTTAATTAGTGTTTACTTACTAAGTGGCTTTTTTAGTTGTTTAAAAACAAGTTCTGTTAGTGAAAACATTTTTTTTTTACAATGAGATCAGTTTCTGTCGGAAAACTTGTAATATTTTTTATAAATCAAATTAAACTATAAAAAGTATGTAAATATAAAAAAAAATCAAACACTTTGTTGATTGAACTGAGTTTGCAAGTAGTAAAAAGAAAATGTAGTATTCCGATTCGTCTATATTCCATTTCTTTGATTATTCTCGTTTTATCATTTTAAATAAAATTGAAAGACAGCTTATACAAGTGCACCAGCATCATCAGAGTTATTTACAGGCTGAATAATAAGCAAGAAAAGGTGAAAAAGTTTTCTTTGATGTACTTATTAAATCTTTGTAACACTTAAAACCACGCCGCCGCCATATTGAGGAGAGAGAGGGAGAGAGTCGGTGCGTGGAAAAGAGTAATGAGAAAAAAAAAATAAAGAAATACATATATATATATATATATATATATATATATATATATACACAACATTCTGTGCAGAATTTTGAAAACTTAAATACATATGCTTGTATATCGTAAAGGCAAATAGTCCCTTTTCTTTTTATAACCTTGTTTGTTGTGATTCTATTTTAAGCTCGTCATGTCTTCACTGCATGTCTTTTTTTTTTTTACCCGTTGATTTGTTTTTAGTTCCCTTGTTTTCTTTCAACTTTCCCTTCACCCAGACACACAACTTGTTAGTTTGTTTTTAATTCTAAATTATATAGATCTCCTAAAAAAAAAAAAAAAAAAAAAAGCCCCAAGCAATTCTAGATCATTTCCTTATTTAATAAGGAACAACAAATTTGGGTCTTTTCATAGTTGCAACCTTTTGATTTTGTTTGCAGAATAACAATACCAACTAATTTTTTTTCTCGTTTAAAAATCAAGCCTTTATCTGCGGATCCCCAAATTTAAAAAAAAAAAAATAATGATTATTTACACAAGTGCATGAGTCATTTATCCCCATAGAAGATTGTCTGTTTTTTTTTTTTTTTTATATAGTGGTGTTGTTTTTACTCAACTAACAACGAAACGAAATTATGTGGTAACGCACCTTAAAAAAGTTTAGGGTTTCTTTGGGGGTTAAATCGATATTTTTGTAATAAAATAAATGAACAGGAATTAAAACAGATGATGTCAGTCGTCATTAAGTGTCGCCTTAAATCCTGTTCTTTATTGTTCTCGCTCCTTAATAGTTTTTCTTTTTCTTATATTCTTCTTACTTAATTGTTAAACTTTCATACTCAGTAACCGTTTGCGTCTTATTGGCTTTATTGCCTTACTTGGTGTGAAATGATTAAAAATAAAATAACGATGCTGACAATCAACCAGCCGATGCTTCACTGATAAAATTAAATTTTTATCTAAAAGTAAAAAAGAAAAGAGAGACACTTTTTAAATTTTAATAAACATTTTTTTGTGTGACTTTAAAAAAGAACGGAGTTTGTAGATTTAAAATAAATAGTCACTCAGAATGATCGATGCTAATTAAGTTTCAATTTCATTTTTCAAAAATAAAAAAACAAAGTAACAAATTAAAAATGACATGTATATTTTCTTTTTAAACTTCATTAAGTAAGTTTTAGTTTCTTAACTTTCATAAATAAATTGCATCGGATGATCAAGATTTCCTGTTTTTCTTTAAAACCACTCCTACAATGTTTTATTTATTTATTTATTTTTTTTTTTTACGGATCCATTAAAATTGAAAGTAGTTAAGTAAAAAAAGTGAACGGAATATAAAATGAAAAGTCACGTTTGTAGGAACCGTAAAGTCTAAATAAAGAAAACATTTCCTGTTTTTTTTTTTTTTTCTGTTTTCGATCATATTGTATATTACAATTTGAAAATTGTTTACAAAAAAATAAAATTATAAACCGTGAAAAAAATTTTTATAATTGAAAGTTACCACCCCTATGCTATACCGGTGTCAGAACAAAAGTCGATATATTCGTTCATATCCGTGTGTGTGTGTAAACATTTCTTGTTTATCATCATCCTTTTTTTTATCTTTTCTGCACGTCGACTTTTGTTCCGGGTGAGAACAAAGATTAAATCGTATTTTTATTTTGTCACATGTTCAGTCTTCTTCAAACTAAACTTTAATTTCATGACCACACACACGCAATTTCTTTCTGCTCACAGCTTTTGCATTATTAATCTCCTTCCATAGTTTTTATGTAAGTATTAAAGTACTAAAACATTTTATAAAAGTAGTAATCTTCGAAATTATTGATTTAAGGATTAACAAGTGCGTGGTTATTATCGTGTTGATCGTGAATCACTGGGTGAGTGTTAGGTCTAATCATCTGCTTCTTATATAGGATTAACTTCTTTTGATGAATACACCAGGTTTTAAGCCAGATGCCACCTGACATTTTTTTAACATGATGCAGAGACTAGATATGTACAAAAAAGAAATAAAAGTTATTTAGTGTTAACTAGGTAACATATTTTGTTACCAATAATCATTAAAAGTTTACTATGATAGTTAGGTGTTGTGTCCCTTTAAGTTGTTGGTGATCACGGCTCTCCACAGCTTCTTTTTTCATACCTCTTAGCAATGCTTGTCTTTTTTACTATCCCTTTCACTCCCTGTTCTGCCATCCATTTAGACAACTTATTAGGTTGGTTATTTGTTTACTTCTGCCTCTCTTGCCTTCAGTATGTCATGTGAGTGTCAAATTCTCTAAGCCCCTTTTCCACATTATGTGTCCCACCTGTCTTTTTACAATTCTAAGTATAAACATCTTTTTTATTTCCATTTTCCTTAAAACTTCTTGGTTGCACACATTCTCTATCTATGGTATTCACATCAGCTTCCTGTAGAACAATGTCTTTTGCTTCAAGTCTCCACTGAATAACTTATTCAGTATTCATTGCCATATAGGAGGATTGCTATTACATAACAACTCAGCATTCTTTTCTGTGTTTCTAATGAAATTTTCTTCATTCTTAATACTTTGTTTAAATTTTGGATGGCATCTTTAGCAAATCCATTGAGCAAAAAAATGTTCTTATTTAATAGCTCATTTTGTTAGTATTACATTTAGTGTTTTGAACGGCTGGATAGTACATGCTTAGACTGTTTTATTTCAAATGCATGAGTTACTAATTGGGAGTTTCACCATTGGGTTAGATAGCACACACTTTGTGCAATATGCCTTCAGGATGCTGACGATCATGGCTCTCCATAATTTCCTGTCCTTTGTAGCCCATAATAAATATGGTCTTTTTGTTATTTTTTCTAAACCTTGCTCCATCGTCCATTTACTGAAGCTTGCTAAGCAGGTCATGTGTTGGTTTCCTCTGTCCCTCTTGCCTTCAATCTGTCCTATGAGTATCAGATTTTCCAAGCCCCCCTTCCTCATTATGTGCTCTAGAAATTTCAACTCTCACTTCCTGATGTTAAGTATAAGTTTCTTTTTTGTTTACATTTTCTCTAAAACTTCCTTGTTGTTCATATGTTTGGTCCATGGTATTCTCAGCATCCTTCTGTAGAACCACATTTCTGTTGCTAGAAGTCTTTTCTTCATCTGTGAAGAGATTGTCTGGCATTCACTGCTATATAAAAAGACTGATATTACATAGCAGTTCAGTGCTCTTTACTTTTTTTTTCTAATGAAATGTTTCCATTTCTTAATACTTTGCTTAGCTTTCGGAAGGCATCATTCGCTATTTCAGTGTGCCACTTTCTGTCCTCTGTTAAAACACTTCTCAGATATTTAAATTTCTGTACTTATTTTATTTTGGTATCTACAATTTGTAATTTGCATGTTGAACTGTTCATTTTGCTAACAACCATGCATTCAGTCTTCTTGCAATTGTTGTTTAGTCCTTCTCACTTTCCTTCTCTACTTATTGTTGTAATTCTTGTAGTTTCTTTTCTCTGTCTGCTATCAATACTATCATCTGTACACCTTATGTTGTTAAAATTGTGGCCACCAATAATGAATCATGGTAGGACTCTCAGAATCACCTCACCATATATGCTGAATAAGTTCATTAAGGAGGCACATTCTTGTCTTACATACTTTTCAATTTTTGTATATTTTCTGAACTCATTTTCTATGTGTTTGCAGGTGATTTGTTGCCAGTATAGGTTCTGGATTAATCTAATATCCTTCGTAAATATGGCATTGTTACTTAGCAGGTCCAGTAGTTCTTTGCGTTACACTTTATCAAATTCTTTGGATAATCTATAAAACACAGGAACACATCCTTCTGCATTTGTATTGCTTTTTTTTTTTTTTTTTTCATATCATCCTGGGTATCTATATCTCATTCCTTGTGACATTGTCTTTAACAACCCACACTGTTCTTGTCTGATTTGCAATGTGATTCTGCTGTGCACACTGTTCATCAGAATTTAGATGATAAATTTTGTTTATATGTCTCATTACGCTGATTGCCTGATGGAGTTCACATTTGTTTGTTCCTGACTTCTTTAGGCAGCGGTAAGAAAATACATCTACTTAGTTCTTCTGGTATATCACCATTGCCATATAATTCATTTATGATGCCTATAATCTAGTCAATGTCAAAATCTAAGGCTGCCAGTATCTTTATCACAATTCCATCTGGCCCTGCTGCTTTATTTCTGTTCAATTTGTCCAGTGCTGATTTCACTTAAGATTTTAATATTTTTAGTCCTTTGATATACCTGTATATTGTCAGTTGTTCTTTCATCATAGAAGAGTTATCGGATATATTCATTACTTCCCTGAAGTATTTTTTCTTTCTTTAATATCAGTGTCTCATCACTCTTAGACTGTTTTATTTCAAATGCATGAGTTACTAATTGGGGTTTTTACCATTGGGCTGGATAGTACACTCAGTGGGAACAGGAGTAGACAAAAACACAGCAGTTCTACAAAAAAGTTAAGATGTCCCTACATATGAGCAGTGGAATGAGACCAATCTATCCCTGTAGATTAAATAAAGAGCTCAGTTCAAAATCCTCTGAAGGTTGATAAACACCTGTAAAAGCCAGGTGAGCGCATTGGCCAAAATGTGATAATAATAGCAGCAAAGCTGAATGTAAATAATGAGTTTCTCCAATTCAAAAGAATACGAGTTTAGTTAAAAAAAAAATTTAAGCATAATGTAAATCAGTGTTTGATATGCAGATATTGTTTGAGACACTAAACTTAATACTTGTTTATTTTCCTCTTGACTTATCTGATATCTTCAAATATTTTCCTTTTCAAAAGCTGGAATCAGACGTCACCCCTCACATGCAGAACTGATGGAAGGCAGTGCCAGTTACACAGTAAAAAGACAGACAATGAAGAAAACAAGTAAGACAGCAGCAGCAAAAATAGCATTAATCAATGTGCCAGGAAATTTAAATCAAACAACATAAATTAAAAAAAAAAAAACAACACATTTTTATATATATACATTCCTGTATACATACATACACACACACACACGCATATATGTGTATATAATATAAACATATTTATATGCACACACATACACATACATGTATATATATATATAAACTAATTGAAAAGTGTAGCCAATTTCTTCATGCAATTAATGACATTTAATTGTCATCGAGAGTTTGGCACGGTGTCCATCCTGGTCAATGAAAACGTGAGAGAGCAGCGTTTTGATGGCATTACCAGAATTGTAAGAATTCTGAAAAATGGTTGTTCAAGATGTAGTGTCATGTAACAGAAGCGATGTATTGAATCGCATGATGAACGGCGAAATTCCGAGCGTTCCAATTATTACCTTGGCAGGAGTGACAAGCCTTACGGACCTATTGCCCGAGCTGCCCCTGCCAACGCCACTCTCACCAGCTATGCACAATAAAAGTCTTCTGTTTAATCCGAAAATTGCAGGTGAAGCACAAAGAATCCTAGACAGCCGTGACGAAACGTTGGCTCAGCAGCTTGCTAATGCTCTCATACAGACTACAACTGATCACATTGAGCTGAAAGATAGCTTAGCAAGTGATGTCATAGAGGGAGACATTCCGGACCTGTTGAAAATGGTTCTGAAACAGGATCCTTTGGTTTTTCAAACAAAGACTAACAATAGCACCGCCACTGCTACTGGTAATATGACTACAACTACTACTACTACTACTACTACCAGTACTGGTGGCACTAGTAGTAGTAGTAGTAGCAGTAGTAGCAGCAGCAGTAGTAGTAGTAGTAGTAGGGGCTTTGATGGTCGGCAAACACGTCAGAGTGTTTCCCAGCAGCAGCAGCAACAACAACAACATACTGCAAATTTTAATATGCCAAATCAAAGCCAAATTCTACAGCCCCATCCTCCCCATGAATTACTGCAGCAAGACCCTGTTTCACCCTATCATTCATCTCATTTTGTGTCATATCACGGGAATCAAAACAACACCACAATAGTACAGCAGCAACCGTCATTACAATATAATGCTAACAGTCAGTATACTAAGCATACCAATTTTCACCCTACAACAAGATATCAGCAACAGCAGCAGCAGCATTTACCCCCTAATGAAAATACAAGATCTCCAGCCTTGGCAGCTGTTGCTGAGCCCATGCTAAATGTAAACATCTCATCCCCTCCGGAGTCTGCGTACCCTAGCAGAAGACGATCCAGCAGTGCCAAACCCTCGTCACAAACTCCAAATCGTGCTGAGGTTCCCTCCTCCTCCTCCGCTGAGGTCAAATCCCCCTCCACCGATCGAGGAAAGACCTCCCATGACGTCTCCGGACGTAGAAATAGCACATCAGACAGACATTCACAGCAGTCTGGTCAGTGGAAAGATACTCCCTCAGGCCGAGGAGATTCCCTAAGGGGGGGTACCCGACAGTCTTTGGCCACCACTGCTGGTTCTCCCTCCATGAAAGCAGAAGTAGAACCCCGAACCCGTCGAAGTAGACACCAATCTATTGAGAAGCCAGAAAAATTCAACAAGCCGCAAACATCATCATCATCATCATCATCATTGCAACAACAACAACAACAACAACAGAATAATGAAGAAGTTGAAGAATTATCATTTAGCAAAGAACTTGATCTATTAGTAGCCAAGAACTCCAAGCCAATTGTTGTACTTGAACTCTTAGATGCCAAAACCTTAAAATCTGTTGTGTCTGGTGGAAGAATTAAAACAGACAGTGAGATAATAAAGCGGTCAATGAAGAGACCACTGTCCAGTGATGAAGATGATGATGATGGGCCGTTGTCAAAGAAAAAACGAAGAAAACGCAACAAGCGCTTGAATCAGAGAGCATTATCTGTTGAGGAGCTGCTAGACAGTGCAACCTTCAAGAAGTTTGCCCAGGCTATTGAACATGTGTTTGACACCGCCGAAGAAGTAGACTTTGGTTCTCTAGATCCAAACGACGAAGAAACCGAATGTCCACCGGAGTCATTGATCTCAAAGCAGGTTTTATCTGAGATCTGTGGGGAAGCAGCGAAATTAAAAGCGCAGAAAGTTACAAATCAAATTCCAGCAGATAAACTGGTGAAACTGCTCACTATCCTCCAATGGAATGTGCGTGATGGTGTGAAGCTGACCCCCAATATCAGACAAGATGACGATGACGAAGACGACGAAGAAACAGTGATGTGGCGTGAATTGGCCATGGAAAGAGTAATGAAAAGTATGGATGCTTCCCTAGCGGCTCTTTACATCATGACTGCCCCCGAGATG
The DNA here is from genome assembly GCA_903632075.3 of Acanthosepion pharaonis. Lineage (NCBI taxonomy): Eukaryota > Metazoa > Mollusca > Cephalopoda > Sepiida > Sepiidae > Acanthosepion > Acanthosepion pharaonis. Next base: position 334,825 of record CAHIKZ030003692.1, read on the forward strand.
CCAAAGCAGGTATATTTGGATGATGTCATTGAGAGAATTATACTTTTTGGCAAATGGCAGCTCCAGAACACGGTTTTTCCAGAATTTGATCCCGTGTACAAAATTGACCCCCATTCAAAAGGAGGTTATCAAGGGAACTTGAAGTCTAAGAGGGCTCGAGCCCACACCGTTAAGCATAAGTCAACCATTATGCTATATAATAAACTGTGCGAGCTCATTAGCGCCCTTGGTGAACTTCTCGACATTCAAGAACTCACCGACACGGTTATTCTGCAGGTGTCCACATTGGGCGTGTCACCGTTTTTTGTTGAGAATATTAGCGAGATGCAATTAAACTCTATGAAGCTTGTCACAAACATTTTCTCTAAATATGACAAGCACCGACAGCTTATTTTGGAAGATATATTTGCCTCGCTGGCTCGTCTGCCATCAACTAAACGAAATTTGCGTAATTACCGCCTAAATGCCAATGAATCAATTCAAATGGTGACTGCCCTTGCCTTGCAGTTGATCCAGTGTGTCGTAAAACTGCCTGTAGCCAAGCAAAAGGAGCTTGAAATGCCAGCCGAAGAGAAACCAGATCTTGACAAATCAGCTGCAGAAAAGGATAAAAAGAAAAAGGGGGAGAAATCAGATGGTGATGTGATCATTGTGACTTCATATGAGACAGCCATGCGGACTGGCTATAATTTTCTGTCAGTGTTCCTGAAAAAGTGTACAGCTAAAAGTGAGGATGATTACCGTCCACTATTTGAAAATTTTGTACAAGATTTATTGTCGACCGTTAACAAACCTGAGTGGCCGGCTTCGGAGCTTCTGCTTAGTCTTCTGGGTAGAATTCTGGTGCAGCAATTCAGCAACAAATCGACTGACATGTCCCTGAGAGTGGCATCACTGGAATACCTTGGCATCGTTGCCGCCCGGCTTCGTAGCGATGCCGTGTCTAGTCAGATGAACCAGGAGGTGATTGACGAGATTGTGGAAAAGGCAGACGCGTGCAAGAACCAGGATGACGACAAGAAAAAAGAGAAGAAGAAAGAGGAGGAAAGTAATGATTCAAAGCAGACGAAGAGTCTGCAACTTGGTATGTTGAATTACTTGGCTGAAAATACCCTGAGTGATCCCGCGTTGTTGTTTGCTCGTCAGTTCTACATCGCTCAGTGGTACCGGGACATCACAGTCGAAGCTGAAAAGGCACAGAAAAAGGCTGACAAAGCAGAAAAAGATGAAGATGAGGAAGAAATGGAATTGATGAATAAATCCCTTCACCTTGCAGAGAATGGGAAACAATTTTTATTGTCTGTGGCAGAGATTCAAGGAAAACCTCTTGGTACTATGCGAACGTTACACAGTCCTCTTGACTATGAAGATGCATGCCTCGTGGCTCGGTTCCTAAGTTCAAAACGTCCGTTTGCTCAAAGTTTTGATATCTATCTAACACAGATCTTGCGTGTGCTCAGTGAGACTGCAGTGGCTGTGCGGACGAAGGCAATGAAGTGTTTATCAGCCGTGGTGGAGGCAGATCCAGGAATTTTGGCCAGGGACGACATGCAGCGAGGTGTGCATGGACGTTTCCTTGACCAGTCGACTTCAGTCCGAGAAGCTGCAGTAGAGCTGGTCGGAAAGTTTATCCTAATTCGACCAGAATTGATTCCCAAATACTATGACATGTTGTGTGATCGGATCCTTGATACTGGCATAAGTGTACGAAAAAGAGTGATAAAAATCTTCAAAGACATCTGCTTGGAGCAACCAGAGTTTTCTAAAATTCCCGAGATGTGTGTCAAGATGATCCGCAGAGTCAATGATGAAGAGGGCATTAAAAAATTGGTGAATGAAGTTTTCCAGTTGATGTGGTTCTTACCGTTGCGAGGCAACGACATGTCAAAACTTGTACGTCGAGTTCTTAACATCACGGAGGTTGTGTCAGCTTGTAAGGATACCGGAATGGAATTCTTTGAGCAGCTCTTGGAGAACTTACTCAAAAAAGATGAAGATGGAAATTTCAATAAGAGTGCATTGCAGGCTTCCAAGCAGATTGTGGATTGTTTGGTTGAGAATGTCCTCTCATTAGAAGAGAGGTCTGTTGATGGGGAGAGTACCACAAACCCTCAGCGCCTGATTGCCTGCCTCACGACATTGTTCCTATTCAGCCGTATAAAGGCAGATCTCATGCTGCCCCATGCTATGACGTTGCAGCCATACCTTGATATCAAGTGCAATACGCAGGGTGACGTGCTGGTGCTGCATAATGTTGCCCGTATCTTGGAACTAGTGGTGCCTCTGATGGAGCATCCCAGTGAGTCATTTTTAATGCAGCTTGAGGAAGATATGATGAAATTAATTTTGAAACATGGAATGATGGTACTGCAAAGTTGTGTGAGCTGCCTCGGAGCAGTTGTCAATAAAGTCAGCCACAACTATCGCCTTGTCAAAGATTGCTTCCAGAAGTTCTTTGGAGTCATATCAAAACTGATGGCAGACCACAAGGAAAATCCAAACAATCCCACCTTGGTGCGAAGGCGTCCAACTTTACTCCGTTCCCTCTTCACAGTTGGTCTTTTGTGCCGCCATTTTGATTTTGATTCGAAAGAAATGGGTGAGACCAAAGTGAAGTCGTCCATTAAGGACCGTGTCTTTGATGTCTTGTCTTATTTTATTGAGCATGAAGATGAAGAAGTGAGAATAAAAGCCCTGACAGGTGTGGGGTTCATGTGTGTGCGGCACTATGAATATATGCTTGGCAGGACAATGAAAGGACTTTATTATTATTTGCTCACTGACTACAATGCATCGGTTAAGCTTAAAATTCAAGCGTTAAAAAATCTGCAGTGTTACCTTGTTGAGGAGGAAATAAAGATGATCAAAGCAGATGCTGAGTGGCGGAAAAAATGTAAAGCTGAAGATCTGCGGGACATGGGTGATGTTCAGTCTGGTATGGCTAGCACAATAATTCAGGTGTACCTTAAACAAGTTCTCGAGTCTTTCATCAGTGCTAACAGCCAGGTGCGGCAGGCTGCTCTTGAAATCATTCAAATAGTTCTCCGCCAGGGATTAATTCATCCTGTCCAATGTGTTCCTTATTTGATAACCATGGGGACAGAGCTTGATCCCAACATAAGAGTAAAATCCGACCAGCAACTGCAAGATATAGATAAAAAATATCCTGGTTTCATACATATGAAGGCTTTGCAAGGCATAAAGATGTCGTACAAGTTACAAAGTATAATCCAAAACCCTTCAGAGCCGATCCGTGGCCTTAGAACCCAGGACGGGATCCACCATAGTTTGAATGCATTCCTTTACACTGTTCTCCGGGGTAACCGGGGTCACCGGAGAGCATTCCTCACCTCATTGTTAAATTTGTTTGATGATTCTGATCGTGCATCCCTCGAAGAACTTTTGTATATAGCTGATAACCTTGCCTTCTTTCCTTACCAATCTCAAGACGAGCCCCTCTTCGTCATTCATCAAATTGACATCATAGTGTCGGTCTCAGGGTCTAATTTACTGCAGTCTTTCAAGGAAAACCTAATGCCAGGTAAAAAAATGGAGAAAAAAAGCGACGTCTATGATGAGGATGATGAAGAGGAAATCGATAACCTTTTAGAGAGGCTGCCCCCAGATATTAATCCTTTGTTGGATGTCTGTCGCGTCTCGCAAGGTTGTGTGCTGTTGCTTGTTCTCAAACAGCACCTGAAAGAGCTGTATGGTTTCACTGATAGCAAGATCCATCGGTACTCGCCGGCTGAAGGCGCCAAGATGTATGATAAGCCAATGAGCCGGAAGTTTGCCATTGACTTCAACCCGTCGTCAACTCTTGACCTCATAAAGCAAGGTCCACGTAAAGAGGTTGATGATAGCGCGAAACGAAAAATGATTGAGGAATATCTTGATTTTAAGCAACTCATGCTCAGTATTGACCCACCTGATGAAGATGATGAGTCAGATGATAACACAAATGTCAAGGGGCAGAAGCAACGTTCAGGGGTTGAGGAGGGTCAAACTGTAGAAATAGGAGGTAAAGAGTCTGAGGGTCAGGACTCCTCTGTGATGAACATTCCGGACAAGGTATCTGATGGCAGTGATGGTATAAAACCTCGTAGCCAACCGCATACCCCACACCATAACATGCGCAGTCAACATTACGCTGCCTTGTTTGAAAAGAAAAAGAAAGTTCGTCTTACACCAAAGGCGACTCCGCCACCAAAACCCCCCAAAAAGAAGGCTCGTAAAAGGAAACGGCGTTTAAGTGACAGTGATGAAGACATTGACAGTGAGGATGATCCAGATTTTATTGCTTAAATAGAATTTGTTGTTTGTTTGTTGTTTGAACATGTTTGTAGAGTGGGGCTTGGTTGGGTTTGGGGGATAATGGATCTGGGCTTTGGGTATGACAGACCTGGGTCTTGGGGTATATCAGTGATCCTTTATTGATTCGGAGATAAAACTTGTGAATAGGCGAACTGGGTGGGGACATAAAAAAAAAAAAAAACGATGAAAATGGGGCAGGTGAAAAAAAACAATGGGGGTCGGGCAAAATATTTTTATGAAAAATCTGAGTAAGAAGCTAAAAAAAAAAAAAGAAAAAAATTTTTAAAAAGGAAACTTATGAAAAAAAAAATTCACAAAACTTTTTGACAAAAAAAATGACTATTCTTCCTTTTTGTATCAACGGTTTTAAAAAAAAAAAAAGAAAGATACAAGGGAGACAACCATTTTGTGTTCGTCTTTTTTTTTTTTTTTTTTTTTGTAAATGTTGTCATTTCAAACCAGATTTTATAAAAACTGTTCACATTCATTGAAAATGGCACATTCGAATAATAAATAATTAAAAAAAAAAATCTTTCCGTAAAACATAAATCAGAATATATAAATTAAGGAGACCTTTTTTCTTATCTATTTTTTTCATCATTTTTTGCAACAATTTCAAACTTCTACATACGTTTGTCTTACATTCTATGTTGACGTATGTAAAGATGCAAATACCTACCTGTGCACATTTATATATAAACTTTAAAAAAAAAAAAAAAAGTAAAATCTTTTTTTTTTTTTTTTTTTTCCCCCCCCACCCATCACATACAAAATAAGAAAAAAATTTATATAAAGAAAAAAAATGAGACATTTCCCAAACACTTCATCACACATCTGTTGTAAACTTTTATCATACTAGAGATCAACCTTCTAGGACGTTGGATCTCAGTTAGAAATAAAATTTTGCATATGATCTTTTTTTCATTGATTGCCTCCTTTTCTTTCCACTGTGTCTGTAAATTTGAAAAATTCAACTATGAAAAATGATTTATTTTTTTATGAGGAGAAAATACATTCATCTTGTGACAGCCATTTTAAATTTTTAGCTCCTTTTTATGCATAGAAATTTTTATTAGCAATATTTTATAAATGTATATATATTTTTTTGAAGGTCCATGACTGTTTAGCTTGAATTAATATATTTTTATTGTTTTAGTCAAAATAGTTATCATTTGAAAATGAAGTGAATAATATACACACCCGGAAAAAAATGCTTTGAATTTGTGAACTGTAAGTTGCATCAATTAGATTTATATTATTGTTTGTTGGCAAACTTTGGCTCATTATGACCCGTCTGATAGAGGTGACATAAATTTGATTTTGATCTCAAGTCATTATGATTGTAGTCTGTGTAATAACGTCATTCATACTTGATTGTCTATTTTACCTTGTGTCAGAAAAGGTTAACTTTAGCAAATAATTGTAAATACACCTGTAAATTTTACATATATAATATTCTCTGTGTAAATTATTTTCAGATAGTGTATCTGTAAAGGAACAAAATAAATAAAATTACAAGGAAAAACTATTCCTATTTGATGCATTTTGTCCTCTGAGGGACTTTATCAAGGCAAAAAGTAAGGATTTATTTTGTTTTACGCATTTATATACAGGGGCAAAGATGTCATTGGCTTATTAAGTCTTTTAAATTTGAGAACATTCATGAATATTCATCAGGTGGGTGAAAGGTCAGTCAAAATATGAATTGAATTATGGCACTTTGTCTCCTCCACATATTTTGACTGATCTTTCAACCATCTGAATAACACTTGTGAATGTTCTTATATTTAAAAACCTAGACAAGCCAATGACATGCTTGCTCCTGCATATAAATATGTGCAACAAAATAAATCCTTACTTTTGCCTTGATAAAATCCCTCAGGACAAAATGCGTTGGCTAAGAATAGTTTTTCTTCTTTTTTCTTTTTTTTTTTTATTCAATATTCTTATATATATATATATATATATATATATATATATATATATATATGTATGGCGGCAGGGAAGATATATAAATTTTTTGTTATATATCAAGAACAATTTTAGGGGAAAGAAGTATAACTCTTTTTCATATATATATATACTTATATATTTATTACTTCAAACTGTATTTAATGGATACACATGTTTGAATAGACAACCAAAACCTGTCTTTTTTAAATAGTGTGCATTATGTTTACCAGTATGCACACTGGACAAAACTAATGAAGAAAATGTACTCTCTATGTAGGTTTGAATCTGTGTCCCTCGTTTGTAGGAGAAAACCTCATCTAACCTGTACTTTAGGCTGCTCGACAGCAGAGTGCATCACAGTCCAGCTAGGTTCAACTTAGCCTTTTAAGGAAGACACATCCTCTCGTTAAGATTTTCTTGAAAGCCCACATCTGTTGGGTTGTCAAGCTGTCACCAGATCAGACAATGGTTTCTCCTACAAGAGGGGTGAGGAAGGCAGATTTGAGTGTACAGCCTGTAGACGTAATACATAAACAAAAAAATGAGCCATCTATTTCAAACACAGGTATTCACTAAAAGTGACGTTTGAAGTAATAAAAATGTCTGATTAAAAAATAAATCTGTTAATTCCTTATACATATGTATAGTCTTACCTATTCTCTTGGAGATCATTACTTCTGTAGTGAGTCCACTTCTTACTCAACTCTCCCAAACCTCTGTATCTTTGGGAACATGATAAATATCAAAGATATATTTTTTAAATATTGAAATCTGGATCTTAAAAAAAAAATACTACTGAAATATAGACTAGTGTGCAAAACCTTTGGACCAACTTGGTAATTACTTTTGTTAATTTTATGCCAAAATCGAGACTGATTAGCAGTAAATTTTTCTCAGTACATTTTATGATCTTTCAGTGTAAGAAAACAATTTACCGATTTTCCTATAAAGTTAATTCCAAACTTCTAATTTGGAATGAATACTAAAGAAAATACTTTAATATATATATATATATATATATATATATATTTTTTGTAATGTGCCTTACAAATTTAGCTTGCATTATTGAAACCAAATATTACATTGCTTATGAGCCTGGATTGAATTCTCTGTGAAGTGATTAAATAATTTTTTTTTTTTTTTTTTTTAAATTTAAGCTTTTTTGCACAGTTCAGATAAATTCCATAAATTCAAGAAAAATTTTCCTACTTTTGCCTTTTTGTTTTCCTTCAATCAGCCATTTATTGTTACAGGTCTGGAGATGAACAGATGTGTCAAAAATATCTCCCCTTTTCTTATCCTAAGCCTATATTATGTGTATGGGTGTGGGATGTATCCAGTTCACTATAAAGTGAACTTGTTTACCTCAGAAGTAGGTTATATTAAAGGGACTACAGTGTGATATTTGATTTACTAAGTAAGTCCTGCTTAGTTTTGCTTGAAGCATGGAATGAAGTGTCAAAGTATGAATTATGCCAATTTTATTCAACATGATCAATCATTCCAACTAATTGTTTTAGTCTTATGAAAATTTATATTAGACTTTAAAAAGTAACATTTAATAAAAAAATAAAAACAGGAAGATATATTTTTCTATGAAGAAAAACTAAAAAAGCTGTTGGAAGTAGCGTTTGTTGTTGCTTCTCTTAATTTGATTTGCTATAACATCCTGTTTTGCTGTGGTGCTTTTTTTTTTATTTAATTTCTTTTGCATGATGGTGGTGGTTATTTTTTCTCATATAAACTCATTTCAGACAATGTGAAAATTAAAAAAAATGATGTTTTTATATTATTCGATGAAGCATTGTCAACTATTATTAATTTTTGACTTGTATTTATTTTCATCTTTTTTTTTTTATTAGATGAACCATTATTACTAATTTTGGACTAATATTTACTTTCATCTCCATTTTTTTTAGTTGATTTTTTTTTTATTGAAACGCTCTGTGATACAATTGCCTGTCTTAGTAAAATTGCCAAAAATTTTTTCAAATTCTTGCCAAAATTAATAATCGTTTATAATGACTCATTTAATTTAAAAAAAAAATTTTTTTTTTTTTCATTTAATTTTTAAGAACTCCTCCTCTTATAGAAGTGAAAGCAAATATGGTGTCCAGGGTCTGTGGAATAGAGTAATGCCTGATAGGTTAGATTTGCTCATCTGTGAATTTGGTACGTTCTAACAGCTTATTAGTAAAGTAAGGGGTAGAAGTGATGTACATTCAAATCTCGTTTAGTCTATGCTTTATCTCTGATTGTGTACTGTCTATGCACTATCAGGGAGTGAGAGCCTGAGTAAATGTCTTATTTACTAAGCTTACTTTGTCACAGGGTGATAAGTATGAGGAACCCAATGAGGATCAAACTATTTACTCAAGGGTCAAACAGATAAGCTCGTTAAACATTACCCTATTCCAAAGTGTTCATGGCCTGTGTTAGGAAAAATATAAATTAAAATGAAAGTAAAAGTGAGTTAATGATTATAGTTAACAAAAATGAAGATATAAAAAAAAAATATTAGTTTGCCTTAAACCAAAACATTTGAAATTGTAAAGATCGTTTCAAATAGTGTTCTCATTCATTGTACAGCCCTTGCCAACTCAATTCATTTCAATTCTTAGTAATATGGCTTGTTTCTTCCATTTGACCAGAGTAGATGACTTTTCGTAATAACTGATGCAGTGCTTAGTGGGTAAAATCTTATTTGTATTTAGTTTTCTTGTCGTTCAATTCATATTTGGACAGCAGAATGAGAACAATCTAAACCTCGTAGTTTTAATAAAGGGTTTTCACCTGGAAGGTTAGAAACTGGACAAAGCTGAAGTGTACAATATCTAAAAGATTGTGATTGTGTGGATAGCGATCCAAGTGAATCCGTGGTTGGTAATAATAATTCACCATCTTTAAAATTCAGTCAGTAACATGAAAAAGTGTAATTCTAATTGAAATTGTAAAATATGTGAAAAAATAATATTACTATTGTCTCATAAGTGTTGCTGCAATTGCATCCCCTGATGAGTGGCTGGAGTGATTCCTGGAGGGCTGTCTACAAGGCTCTGGGGTCAGGATGCTGAAAGTAACATCTGTCAGCTTGGTGCCAAACCTTGTATTAATTTATATATATATATATACACACACACTTTCTTTTTCTTACACCAAAAGATATCTATCTATATATATATATATATATATATATATATATATATATATATATATATATATATATATATATGTTTTTGTATTTTTATTTACATTTGTTTATACATACATTTTGTTTATATTTATCCATTTATATATATATGTATATATATATATATATATATATATATGTGTGTGTGTGTGTGTGTGTATGAGATAGTGATATATATTTTTATATATCAAGAACATTATTGAGGAGATTGTAAGACAAGATGGGAAAAATTTATTTGTGGCGCATTTCATCTGTTAGGATGTCATCAGACTGGGTTTGTTGATGTTGTTGTGACTACACATGTGCATGAATGAGAGACACTGGTAGTTTCAAAATTTTTTTTAAATAATTTTTTGCATTCTAGCTAAATTCATCTATATTCTTTTTCTTTCCATCACCTTTGTTTTTAAATGTCCCAAATTGTGATGACAAAATTTTTTAAGAATGGTTAGATGTTGTAAGAACCTGGACATATATTTACTGTGGATGATCTAGTGATTGAAGCCCTTTTTAGACATTTTCATATTAGTGAATTAATTTCTCTTTTAATTAGTGTAGCATTTTTTATCTCAAAATTGTGGTCTATTTTATTATGGTAAACAACCATTGCGTTTTGTGTGTTGTTTTTTAAAATGTCTGTTCTTTTTGTATAGTCTTTTGTTTAAACTGCTTGAGGTTTCTCCAATATATTCTTTCTTGCAATCCTTGCGGTTGATAGAGTAAATTCCTCCAAGTTTTTGTTTTGTTTTTTTATTGATTAAGTCTTTTATTGTTTTAAATGTAGGTCAGCCACAGTCCAGGTTCTTCCATGTTTCACCATTCTTGGCAGATTTTCTGTTATTTAAAAACAAAGATGATAGAAAGAAAAAGAATATACATGAAGTTGGCTAGATTGCAAAAAATTTTGAAACTACCAGTATCTCTAGTTCATGTATATGTGTAGTCACAACAACGTCAAACTCAGTCTGGTGAAGTCCTTACAGATGAAACACATCATCAATAATTGTTTTTCTATTTTGTCTTATATTATTGTTTAAATGTTATTTTAGTGGATACCCATATTTGAGTAGATGCTCTGTTTATTTAATAAACAGTATATTTATTTATTTCCATCTATTGGCCTGAATATTTGAGAAATCTTATTAGAAAAATCTGTGTTCTCTGGCAGGATTCAAATATGTTTTCCCTTAGTTGAAACTGTAATTGGATCTGATGTGCTTTAGCCTTTCAGCTACAGAGAACCTCCTGGTCAAGCAAAACCCGAATAGTGCTTTTAAACACAGACCTTTCCTAGTTCTTGAAATATACATTTCTCTTCAGTTTTGCATTCTAACAAAGACAATTTTTAGGAATGGATTTTTCATTTACTCAAATATGGCTATCCACTAAAAATAACTTTTAAGCAATAAATAAATGTATTCATTAATCCATATAATATATAATATATATAAAATATATATATATATATATATATATATTATATTTACACAAAAAAAAAAACAAAAATTGCGTCAACATAGAGATAGTCTATTTCAAGCCATTCTGTATGCAGCTATCAGCCCCTAAGTGCCTGTCTTGGAACATTGTTTTAAATTTATTTTCAATGTCAGTCCTCCACTGGTAGATGCCTTGTTAATGTGAACGGGTTTGTGTTATCGATTGATGTGGGGGGGTGTAAGATATCTTATCCCAGAGGAAGCAGAATAAATTTAAAACAATGCTCCAAGATAGATGCTTAGGGGCTAATGATAATGATAGCCGCGTACAGAATGGCTTGAAATAGACTATCTCAATGTTGAGGTAATTTTTGTTTTTTTGCTGTAAAAAATACATATGCTCTGTTAAAATAAAAACATTGAGCTCTCTGGGGATCAGTTTTAATAATTATTATTACTAGGATCCACCCGGTTTATATACCAATGGATTCATTCTCTGTACTATATATATATATATATATATATATATATATATATATATATATGTGTATGTGTGTGTGTATTTAGGCAGCAATTTTTCATTAATGCATGTTTCATTAAATAATATAGACAAGTTTTGTCTATTTATTTTAAGTATGTTCCTTTCATATTGTGTGATGTTTAATAACATTTTTATTGAAAGATGAAAGCTTAGATTGGATTTAAACATTTATCAATATGGTGATTTCCTTTCATCTTTCAATGATAATGTTATTAAGCTTATCATACAATATGAAAGGAACTTAAAATAAATAGACAAAACTTGTCTATATTATTTAATGAAACATGCATTAATATATATATATATATATATATATATATATATATATATATATATAAAATTAACACAGTAATATCAAAATCTGTTGATCCATTTCATGCAATAACAATCATCAGGTGGATAAAATATGAAACCAATAACTCTAATTTGGTTTATATTATTCGGGGGTGGCAGATCCCTATTCTCCTGGATGTATTTTCTTGATTGAATACTTATTCCTGTGCCTACATATGGCCATCAGACCATTTCTCTTAGTCAACAGCTTGGTCACCCATTCAATGTAACATTAATAATTTTTCACTTAGGAACAAATTACAACCTTCTCAAACTCTATTGTTTGACTTTAGCTAGTGTTTTCCATGTGATAGCTGCCACTTATTTTCCAGTGCTAATAATGTCCAAATAGAAAGAGTGGTGCTAACTTTGTACTTTCTGTTGCTCAGACCCAATTCATGGTTACAGAAACATCTTTTCCGTTCATTCAACATCTCCCATGTAGTAATCGGTCTTGGCTTCACTAATCACCTTAGCTTCGTAAACAACATCCCTTACTAAACACGTCCCATTCAAAGGACATTCGTCTTTTATTCTGCAGTTACATCCGTGGGCTTTCTTGATATCACACTCCTCCATTTTTTTCTCTCGTTGTTTATAATTTTCTCAATACTATCGGTGCAGCTATAGCTCACCATCAAATTGTTTCTGTTTAATAACTTTTTCAGCTTTGGTGAAATGTTTAACAATTATTATATAGGAACAAAGTGTTGCTGCCGACACTTGAGTTTGAACATAGATTGCCAGTGAGCAAACACATGCGATCCCATTATTGAATGAAGTAGATCACGTGACCATAGAGGAAACACATGTATGTAGGAAGTAGCTGACTACTAACGATCGGTATTTCTAGTCTATCTTCTCTTACTATATGGACCACTATTCTCTACACGGATCAATATGGTTGTTACTATTCAAGTGAGTATTATCAAGCAAGTACTATTAGTACAAGATTATTCGAAAGCATCTGACATCAGCATTTTTCAACGGAGTACTCATCTGCGAGTACAAAGTCTCTACTACAACAAGCATTATGAAAGTGACGAGTATTCGTTGGCATCACAAAAGTGTCAAACGAGTGTTTGTTGATGTCACAAAAACAATTAACTTTTTGAAATATTTTTGGTACGCTATTTTTAACATTAATATTGTAGCGGGGTGGAGCTTAACCATATGATTTTCTTTTTCTCTTTTCTTGATATTTTTGATTATCTTGTTACATATCTTTGCTGTTACAGCCCCCTGTTATGAAAGCAAGCAGTCATAATTGTAAAAGGCCACAACCCATATACAGATTACAAAAATAAGATCACACAATACGTTAAAAGAAAATGTCAAATAATTTGGGATACATTTTCAAACAACAAACTGTACGAACATCAGTTGATAGTCAAACTGGAAAATAGAGAACCATTACTTGATCGAAGACAGGATGTAGTTCTAAGCAGTGTCTGAATTGGACATACATTGGACACACAAATACTTACTCAAAGCAGAAACTGCATGTCAGTGCATCTCTTGTGATCAATTGCTCACTGTTAAGTACATCCAAATAGATTGTAAGGAATACAAAAATTCGGGCAACAAATACTATGATTTACAAAATCTTCTTACCATGCTGTTCAAAAATATATCTGTTTCTCAAATAATAGGCTACCTAAAAGAAATAGACTACTTTCAACACTTATAGAAGAAAGCACAATGCATCTTATTATCTATAAAATATATATCTAAAAGAAAACATACATTTACTCTGAAAGTATAAAATTGTGTACAAAAACGATCTGTGGTTAAAACCATAAAGTTGTGTACAAAATATTTTGATTTTGGCATTGAGTGACCCATGGAGGTTGTCATGTAGCTGAACAAAATCAACCAACTCTTTTGGCATTAATAAGCCATAGTGGTTGATATGCTGGTTAAATAACCAACCAACCAACCAATCTCTAATAACCCCAAATTTTGATTACTTAACCCTATGAAGAATAATATAGGAAGTATCAATAAAAGATTCTTTGAAAGAACTACTTGATACTCATGAATCACTGGGGGTCAGTTTTTGGAGGTCAATATTTGGTGCAACACAGAAGAAAATATAATACAAAGACTGATACTCATTAAATTTGACTTTATTGAATTTTATCCAATTTCATCATGGAGAAATCTGAAACTTGCATTCGGATTGTGGCTGGTTGGGTTTTTAATATAATGGAAGAAACAGATTGTAACAGACACCCAGAACTGAATATTAATCCCTAAAAGGGGAGGGAAGAACAAAAAAATTGGATCTCAACTTTGACAGTGCCATGGCAACAGATAACATAGCGGAGATCCCTTTGAATTGGTTGGTGTTTAGTTGTTATAGCAGCTGAACAATGTTTCCACATATGTGCTTGTACCAAGACGATTGAATTATGGTACTAAGAAATACAAGTTCCAGGCAAATGAATATTACGAGAAAGGTATTATGCAAGATCTTTAAAAGCCACAATTTTAAGTTAACTTTTTGAATGTCATGTTTATTTTAAACACAGGATTGTTTAGAACTCTTATTATGAAACTAAGCACCACCAGGTATGTTAGTACTGAATCCAGCTATCCACCAAGCATACTTAAACCTCTTTACAAATCAATAGGGGCAAAACTATTCACAAACTCCTCCAATTTAGAGATCTTCAATGATACAGCTGTATCATGCCAATAGGCAATAAGTGAGTGCCAACGCAACACTTGCTTAAAATTTGACAGCAGTGATAGTGTTGAGAATTAGAAGAAAATCAAAACTAATAACAAGAGGAAAAAAAAAGGGAAAATCATATGGTTAACTTTAATTTTAAATAGGGTGGAGTTGTCAGCCTCGTACCCAACCAGTTTTTCATTATTTTCCTTTTTTTAGACTAGTTGCCAACAAAGGTGAGAGTTCAATTTGCCTTGCTAATCTCAGAATTTTGGAACTGGTCTAACTTTAATTTCAGGTATTTATCATGTTATGATTGTTTCAAGTTTATCAAAACTTTCCTATATTTAGTCATTTATTTTCAGATGATCAGTTCTGGATGGTTGCTTTTTCTGCCTCTTTTTGCTACAAATGTCATTGGAACCTTTTTGAAATGAATGTTATGAATGACAGGTATAATTTGGCACTCATTTTCAAAAATGACCAATATCAATTGGATTTGGTGGAGGGTTGTACAACACAAAATTCAACACAATCATTTGTCATATTTTGCTTGCTTTTTTGTCTCTTAACCCCCAGCTAAAATTTGAATAATGCTTGCAAAGAAAAATTACAAGACAAGTTTTTTTTTTCTCCTTTTTAATGTAAATTCCCAAATATTAAAACAATTCAAATTTGCAAAATGTAAGAAAATTGGTCTCTGGAAGATATTTAAAATTGATTCAATTCCTTTCATCAATTAATTTGATCATAAACCACATTTTGGCATCAAATGTTAGTTTTTGAAATAACTTTCCTTCTATCTATCAGAAAACCATGATCTAAGCCCATGTGCCTATGATCTTTTGGGTACTAAACATATTTCTATCACTATAGTTTGTATAGTCCCATAATTGAACCGACAATCCTTCACAGGGCTGATTTTCCTCGTAGCTGCATTCATAGTCCCATAGTTGAGCCGACAATCCTTCACGGAGCTGATTTTCCTCATAACTGCATTCATAGTCCCATAATTGAACCGACAATCCTTCACAGGGCTGATTTTCCTCGTAGCTGCATTCATAGTCCCATAATTGAGCTGACAATCCTTCACGGAGCTGATTTTCCTCATAACTGCATTCATAGACCCATAGTTGAGCCGACAATAGCTGATTTTCCTCATAACTGCATTCATAGTCCCATAATTCGACAATCCTTCAGAGGGCTGATTTTCCTTGTAGCTGCATTCATAGTCCCATAGTTGAGCCGACAATCCTTCACGGAGCTGATTTTTCCTCATAACTGCATTCATAGTCCCATAATTGAACCGACAATCCTTCACAGGGCTGATTTTCCTCGTAGCTGCATTCATAGTCCCATAATTGAATTTGACAATCCTTCACGGAGCTGATTTTCCTCATAACTGCATTCATAGACCCATAGTTGAGCCGACAATCCTTCACGGAGCTGATTTTCCTCATAACTGCATTCATAGTCCCATAATTGAACCGACAATCCTTCAGAGGGCTGATTTTCCTTGTAGCTGCATTCATAGTCCCATAGTTGAGCCGACAATCCTTCACGGAGCTGATTTTCCTCATAACTGCATTCATAGTCCCATAATTGAACCGACAATCCTTCACAGGGCTGATTTTCCTCGTAGCTGCATTCATAGTCCCATAATTGAGCTGACAAACGGGCTGATTTTCCTCATAACTGCATTCATAGACCCATAGTTCAACAGGGCTGATTTTCCTCATAACTGCATTCATAGTCCCATAATTGAACCGACAATCCTTCACAGGGCTGATTTTCCTCGTAGCTGCATTCATAGTCCCATAATTGAGCTGACAATCCTTCACGGAGCTGATTTTCCTCATAACTGCATTCATAGACCCATAATTGAACCGACAATCCTTCACAGGGCTGATTTTCCTTGTAGCTGCATTCATAGTCCCATAATTGAGCCGACAATCCCTCACAGGGCTGATTTTCCTCATAGCTGCATTCATAGTCCCATAATTGAGCCGACAATCCTTCACAGTGCTGATTTTCCTCATAACTGCATTCATAGTCCAATAATTGAGCCGACAATCCTTCACAGGGCTGATTTTCCTCATAGCTGCATTCATAGTCCCATAGTTGAGCCGACAATCCTTTACGGAGCTGATTTTCCTCATAACTGCATTCATAGTCCCATTGTTGAGCTGACAATCCTTGAGCTGATTTTCCTCATAACTGCATTCATAGTCCCTTCAATCCTTCACAGGGCTGATTTTCCTCGTAGCTGCATTCATAGTCCCATAATTGAGCTGACAATCCTTCACGGAGCTGATTTTCCTCATAACTGCATTCATAGACCCATAGTTGAGCCCAATCCTTAATTGAATAACTGCATTCATAGTCCCATAATTGAACCGACAATCCCTTCACAGGGCTGATTTTCCTCGTAGCTGCATTCATAGTCCCATAATTGAGCTGACAATCCTTCACGGAGCTGATTTTTTCCTCATAACTGCATTCATAGACCCATAGTTGAGCCGACAATCCTTCACGGAGCTGATTTTCCTCATAACTGCATTCATAGTCCCATAATTGAACCGACAATCCTTCAGAGGGCTGATTTTCCTCATAACTGCATTCATAGTCCCATAATTGAACCGACAATCCTTCAGAGGGCTGATTTTCCTTGTAGCTGCATTCATAGTCCCATAGTTGAGCCGACAATCCTTCACGGACTGATTTTCCTCATAACTGCATTCATAGTCCCATAATTGAACCGACAATCCTTCACAGGGCTGATTTTTTCCTCGTAGCTGCATTCATAGTCCCATAATTGAGCTGACAATCCTTCACGGAGCTGATTTTCCTCATAAACTGCATTTCATAGACCCATAGTTAATCCTTCACGGAGCTGATTTTCCTCATAACTGCATTCATAGTCCCATAATTGAACCGACAATCCTTCAGAGGGCTGATTTTCCTTGTAGCTGCATTCATAGTCCCATAGTTGAGCCGACAATCCTTCACGGAGCTGATTTTCCTCATAACTGCATTCATAGTCCCATAATTGAACCGACAATCCTTCAGAGGGCTGATTTTCCTCTAGCTGCATTCATAGTCCCATAATTGAGCTGACAATCCTTCACGGAGCTGATTTTCCAACTGCATTCATAGACCCATAGTTGAGCCGACCAATCCTCCGGGCTCACGGAGCTGATTTTCCCATAACTGCATTCATAGTCCCATAATTGAACCGACAATCCTTCAGAGGGCTGATTTTCCTTGTAGCTGCATTCATAGTCCCATAGTTGAGCCGACAATCCTTCACGGAGCTGATTTTCCCATAACTGCATTCATAGTCCCATAATTGACAATCCTTCACAGGGCTGATTTTTCCTGTAGCTGCATTCATATCCCATAATTGAGCCGACAATCCTTCACGGAGCTGATTTTCCTCATAACTGCATTCATAGACCCATAGTTGAGCCGACAATCCTTCACGGAGCTGATTTTCCTCATAACTGCATTCATAGTCCCATAATTGAACCGACAATCCTTCACAGGGCTGATTTTCCTCGTAGCTGCATTCATAGTCCCATAATTGAGCTGACAATCCTTCACGGAGCTGATTTTCCTCATAACTGCATTCATAGACCCATAGTTGAGCCGACAATCCTTCCTGATTTTCCTCATTGCATTCATAGTCCCATAATTGAACCGACAATCCTTCACAGGGCTGATTTTCCTCGTAGCTGCATTCATAGTCCCATAATTTGACAATCCTTCACCCGGAGACAATCCTTGATTTTTCCTCATAACTGCATTCATAGACCCATAGTTGAGCCGACAAACGGAGCTGATTTTCCTCATAACTGCATTCATAGTCCCATAATTGGACAATCCTTAGGGCTGATTTTTTTGCATTCATAGTCCCATAATTGAGCTGACAATCCTTCACGGAGCTGATTTTCCTCATAACTGCATTCATAGACCCATAGTTGAGCGACAATCCTTCACGGAGCTGATTTTCCTCATTGCATTCAGTCCCATAATTGAACCGACAATCCTTCAGAGGGATAACTGCATTCATTTAATTTGACAATCCTTCAGAGGGCTGATTTTCCTCATAACTGCATTCATTAATTGAACCGACAATCCTTCAGAGGCTCTATGCATTCATAGTCCCATAGTTGAGCATAACAATCCTTCACGGAGCTGATTTTCCTCATAACTGCATTCATAGTCCCATAATTGAACCGACAATCCTTCACAGGGCTGATTTTCCTCGTAGCTGCATTCATAGTCCCATAATTGAGCTGACAATCCTTCACGGAGCTGATTTTCCTCATAACTGCATTCATAGACCCATTTGAGCCGACAATCCTTCACGGAGCTGATTTTCCTCATAACTGCATTCATAGTCCCATAATTGAACCGACAATCCTTCACAGGGCTGATTTTCCTCGTAGCTGCATTCATAGTCCCATAATTGAGCTGACAATCCTTCACGGAGCTGATTTTCCTCATAACTGCATTCATAGACCCATAGTTGAGCCGACAATCCTTCACGGAGCTGATTTTCCTCATAACTGCATTCATAGTCCCATAATTGAACCGACAATCCTTCAGAGGGCTGATTTTCCTTGTAGCTGCATTCATAGTCCCATAGTTGAGCCGACAATCCTTCACGGAGCTGATTTTCCTCATAACTGCATTCATAGTCCCATAATTGAAACAATCCTTCACAGGGCTGATTTTTCGAGCTGCATTCATAGTCCCATAATTGAGCTGACAATCCTTCGGAGCTGATTTTTTCCTCATAACTGCAATAGACCCATAGTTGAGCCGACAATCCTTCACGGAGCTGATTTTCCTCATAACTGCATTCATAGTCCCATAATTGAACCGACAATCCTTCAGAGGGCTGATTTTCCTTGTTGCATTCATAGTCCCATAGTTGAGCCGACAATCCTTCACGGAGCTGATTTTCCTCATAACTGCATTCATAGTCCCATAATTGAACCGACAATCCTTCACAGGGCTGATTTTCTTCAGTTTGGCTAAATTGAGCTGGACAATCCTTCACGGAGCTGATTTTCCTCATAACTGCATTCATAGACCCATAGTTGAGCCGACAATCCTTCACGGAGCTGATTTTCCTCATTGCATTCATAGTCCCATAATTGAAACAATCCTTCAGAGGGCTGATTTTCCTTGTAGCTGCATTCATAGTCCCATAGTTGGTGACAATCACGGATTTTGATTTTCCTTAACTGCATTCATAGTCCCATAATTGAACCGACAATCCTTCACAGGGCTGATTTTCCTCGTAGCTGCATTCATAGTCCCATAATTGATGACAATCCTTCCGGAGCTGATTTTTCAAATGCATTCATAAACCCATAGTTGAGCCGACAATCCTTCACGGAGCTGATTTTCCTCATAACTGCATTCATAGTCCCATAAAACCGACAATCCTTCAGAGGGCTGATTTTCCTTGTAGCTGCATTCATAGTTTAGTTGAGCCGACAATCCTTCACGGAGCTGATTTTTCCTCATAACTGCATTCATAGTCCCATAATTGAACCGACAATCCTTCACAGGGCTGATTTTCCTCGTAGCTGCATTCATAGTCCCATAATTGAGCTGACAATCCTCACGGAGCTGATTTTCCTCATAACTGCATTCATAGAAAGTTGAGCCGACAATCCTTCACGGAGCTGATTTTCCTCATAACTGCATTCATAGTCCCATAAACCGACAATCCTTCAGAGGGCTGATTTTTAGCTGCATTCATAGTTAGTTGAGCCGACAATCCTTCACGGAGCTGATTTTCCTCATAACTGCATTCATAGTCCCATAATTGAACCGACAATCCTTCACAGGGCTGATTTTCCTCGTAGCTGCATTCATAGTCCCATAATTGAGCTGACAATCCTTTGATTTTCATAACTGCATTCATAGACCCATAATTGAACCGACAATAGCTGCATTCATAGTCCCATAATTGAAAACAATCCCTCACAGGGCTGATTTTCCTCATAGCTGCATTCATAGTCCCATAATTGAGCCGACAATCCTTCACAGTGCTGATTTTCCTCATAACTTTATTCATAGTCCAATAATTGAGCCGACAATCCTTAAGGGCTGATTTTCCTCATAGCTGCATTCATAGTCCCATAGTTGAGCCGACAATCGCTACGGAGCTGATTTTCCTCATAACTGCATTCATAGTCCCATTGTTGAGCTGACAATCCTTCACGGAGCTGATTTTCCTCATAACTGCATTCATAGTCCCATTGTTGAGCTGACAATCCTTCACGGAGCTGATTTTCCTCATAACTGCATTCATAGTCCCATAATTGAGCTGATAATCCTTCACGGAGCTGATTTTCCTCATAACTGCATTCATAGTCCCATAATTGAGCTGACGGTTCTTCAGAAAGGTGGCTTGGCTCCATTTTTTTGAGGTTATTCTGAATGTATTTTGAAGATACGACTGTTATGACCCTAAAAAAAACCCAACAAAAATGGATAATTTTTATTAATTTAACATAGACAAGAAATTATCCTGTATTTTCTTTTTCCACCACAGAAAACACTTTTAAGTGAAGTGAGCATTGTTCAGTCCTTGTGAGGTTCATTTTTGTTGGACACATCTTCTTGGTCTCTATGCCGATTGATATTAATCTATTTGTTTAAAAAGCATGTTTTTATCTCTTGTTGCCATTTTTACTGCCTAGTTTCTCGGCAGTTTTTATTAGTTTAAGAATTTTAATAAAAGCCAAACATATGAAACTTAATTTATACATTGTCTTTTTTTCTCGAGAATTGACAACAAAAATTTTAAACATCGTTTTTGAAAATAGTCTAATAAATAAATTATTTAACATTTTTTGTCAGTTCTTGAGAAAACAAATATCCAGATGTTTTCAAAGTATTTTTGTGAATTTATGTGGTGAGAGTAAATGAAAGAAATGTCCAGAAAATGAATTTTTCAAAATTTATAATTTCACTTACTCATAGTTATGTGTTTATTTAAATTTTCTCAGTCTCTCTTTCAGGCATTTTTTATAAATTTATATATAAAAAAAATGTTTTCATTGTTATTTTTTCATAATATGGTAAATGATAAATGTTGCATTACAGTTGATTCACATATTTTTATAAATTTGTAAATTTGAAATTATTCTTGGACAAAAATAATTAAGTTTATTTCTTTTGTTGCTAATTCTTAAAGAAAAATGTGAACGCATCGATCCAGTTTCATATATTAAAATTTGAAAATTGCTTTTTAAAAGAATAAGTTGCAGAGGGGGAGTATCCATAAATAGGGGGGTGTCATGATAGAAAACAACATCCTTTTGATATACCGTTATTTTTTCTGTGGGTACAAATGTTAAACTTAGCCAAAACATCTGTCAATTACTTACACATATTCTTGCGGCCATTTATAATATTATGATACTCAGATATATAATTATGCCAAATTTTAGTGAAATACTTTTTGCTTTCTTTCAATTTGAAAAAAAGATATGAAGTTAAATCAGTGTACCCAGGCATACTAATGTACCCTGAAAGTTAACCAGATGCACCCCAAATTAACATAAGAGTAATTTATAAATTATGTTTGTATTTAAAAAATAAAAAAAAAAGAAAGAAAAGTGTGCCCTAGTGTTTTAATTCTACAAGTGCACCCTGAAGTAAAAATGGTTAAGAATCATTGGGTTAAAACAAAATAAATGGTTATTTTTGTGTTGCATAATAAATATGGTAGATATTTTTCACATCATTTCTTTCTGCTTATTTATAAATCTTACTTGAAAACTTATTTATATTACTTTTATGTATCTGGAAGTCTTGAAGGTCTTGTGGCATTGGCTCTTTTCGGGGTCAATTGTAGTTCTTGATTATAATTTTATATATCATAGCATTGATGAAAGAAGGTGATTTTTATGCCTTTTATTCTCTTTGGGTTAAAAAAATCAGCCATTGCGCTAGAGAAGCAACCCACAATATCAACAATTCTTAATAGTGGGAATTGGTTCACTATTTACATTATTCGGACTATTGTCCTCATCTTTGTTGCCATATTTATTACAACGTTTCAGACATTGTATGCTCCAGCCTTTCTCAAGGACCTATGGCACAGTGGATAAAGGCATTGGTTAGATCTGGTGACAGGACCCAAAGAGTGTGAGTTCAATACCTGGTTAAGTCAGTGGAGAACTTGGAGAGGGGAATTAATAAGAGATAACTGACATCCATTAAAAAACATGGCATGTGGAACTAGAACAGTCTACCCCAGTGAGTGAAATAAAGGGTTTAGTTTGACATCCCAACCACCTGAAGATGGCCGGAGTGTACAACAACCGAAATGTTATAATAAATATGGCAACAAAGATGAGGACAATAGTCTGAATAATGTAAATAGTGTACATAATACCTCATCTCATAAATATGCAGATGGGAATTGGTTGGTTCCAGAATTTGCTTCTGTTGATCTGGACCAGCAAGATGAGTCTGGTCACTTGACAAGGAACCATATGTTATTGATTACTAGGCAAAGAGAAACAGATCTGCAAGGTTTCAGTTTGTGTGTCTTCAGTTTGCTGTCATGTCATGTAAAACAAGCAGAAACACATTGACTTGCAATTTATGATGAAATTGAAAAAAAATGAATATTTTTGTCTGCTAATAGTTTTAGGATGGGGAGGATGCATACGACCTGAATATGCATTTTGTTAGAAGAGGTTTTATGATGATTGAGAAAACTTTGATAATAATGAACATTATGGAAGCTCATGAACAGAGAGAAATGGTGAGAATGATGGACATTATGGAAGCTCACGAACAGAGAGAAATATGGAGAAGATGGTGAGAATGATGGACATTATGAATGTTAACGGACAGAGAGAAATGGCCAGAGAGAAACAGTGAGAATGTTAAAAAAAAATATTAAAAGAACGATCAGTCTGCATTAGAATTTTTGCAGAAATCAGTTTATTTGTCATTTTGTTAAATCAAAAATTTAAAATTGATGTGTTCACTTGAACGGATCGTTTTTACAATCTATCTGTAATATGTCAAGTTCTTACCACTTTGTTTTTATACATGGTGTTCTTACCAACCTATCTGAGTAACGTCAAGTTCTTACCACTTTGTTTTTTATATATATATATATATATAAATAAATGTGTGTGTGTCTGTGTGAGAGAGATAGAGATATGTTCTGTATCAATCCTTACCAGGCTAGACTCATGAAAGGTGATGAGAGTAAAAGGTAGACCAAGGAAGATGGTCAACAGATTGTATTCATAGGGCAACTTTGTGCTGTCATACACACCTGTGGCTGCGCGTCATTTGAGTTTTCCCTAGCGGACTGGGCAACCACCAGGTTTGTAACTGATCTTATTTCAACAGTATTTATGTTGAGTCAAATGACCACCATATCTGATGATACCAGATCTTGATCTGACACAATTTCCCAGGTCTGACCAAACATAAACACAAACACATTTGTATTTTATTTATGATTGTGTGTGTGTGTGTGTGTGTGTGTTTTTTATTCATTTTTTTTTTTTTTTTTTTTGCACTGGAATGTATTTATCTATGAAAAGAACATATTTTTTTATTTTTTATTTTTTTAGGGATATATTTTTTGAATTTGCAATCTAAGCCAATATTTATATTTATTAAGCACAGCTTAGTTTGGTACAAGGCCACAACATGGAACAAACTGAGGTTCAGACTCACTCCCCCTCAAAAAAAAATTAACTTGCCTACAATAGGTATCTTATATATTTCTGAGATGAGGTATTAAACGGTATCCCCTATTGACGTCATTCAGACTGTTATCTTCATCTTTATTGTCATATTTCATGGCCTTTTGGATGCTGTATGCTCTGCTCTTCAGCTGATATACATTGAAATTTTGAACTGAGCTTTTTATTTAGTCCACAGGTAGATTGTTCTGAATATGCCAGTTTCAGTTAATTCCCCTTTGTAACTCACCTTTCCAAGTTTTTGTTCCCTCTGCTGTGGCCAGGAATTGAACTTACAACTCTTTGGGAGATGTCACTTTTTGGATTCACTCACTGATGTCCCCAAAGATAAGTGTTGGTTGAAGTAATCCAAAAAGTAACTTGACCCAAAGAGTTGTGAATTCAATACCAGGGAAAAAAAAGTTTGGAGAGTTGAATTACTAAAGGGAATTCACTGAAACTGAGATATCCAAAAGCAGGCATGGTATGTGGAATTAGAACAATCTATCTCTGTGGAATAAGTAAAGGGTTCGGTTTGAAATCCCAACGTATATCACCTGAAGAAGGCCAGAACATACAACAGCTGAAAGGTTTATAATATGGCAATAAAGATAAGGACAACAATTAAAATTATGTAAATTATTCCATAAATAGCTTTATTTATTTTGAATCACTTTTTTTTCCTGACAAGGAATTAGTTTTACATTGATTTATTATCTTGTCTACTATAAGCAATGTTTCATCCATCTACTATCTGGAATTCCTGAAGTGTCCATTCTTATATTTGGCTATCCATGTTGAAGGATGTCTTGCATTAAATGATTTTGTTACTGTCAAGCAGTTTTTTTTCTTTTTTTCCCCAAACCAGAATATATGTGGATTTCACTACCTGATCCAAGGATTGAACTTCAGCTCAGCAGGTAACTTTGACAATTTTATATTTTAAGTTTATATTTAGCTATAATCTCAAAAGGCATTATGTATATTTTTAAATGCTTTAAAATCTTAAACAACTTCAAATATACATTTTTTTTGTAAATCTTATTGCTTTAAAAAAAATTGCAGTTAACATACTGACTGCAAAACACAACTTATCTCATTCGTTTTTGGGGTCTTGCCATTAAACAGCCAACAGTTTTTTTTTTTTGTTGTTGTTTTTAGTGCAAATATCTGGTGCTTGGTGTCGTAGGCACAAATGAAAAAATGTACTGGAAACTAAAATCATACTTTTTATGAGGAAAGTTTATTGAAAATATAACGCATAAATGAAGCCTTTGAAAATATTTCTATTACTTAAGTTGGCTATTTTAAAGTTGACGTTTGAAATCAAATTTATTATTGACCTCTGGCAGTCAATGTGTTCAGCTAATTATGGTGGAAAAAGAATATTTTGAAAACAGAATAAATTTGCTATCAAGCGCTTTCAATTGAAACACCATTCTTAGTGATAACGTCATTCGACTATTTCTATTGTTTCTCTGAAGAGAATTTGTCAACACTATTTCCTTTTGTATAGATTCGTCATTTATATGAGCAGAAAAAAAGGCTCCCCTATATAGTGAATCCAAGATGATATTGCACATGAATTACCTCCCTTGATTCACATACCTAATCAAAGGTTACTTCCCTTCCGTTGTCAGCCATATTGTTGCTAATTGGAACCCCCCCTCCTCTTATTAAATATCACTGTATTCTATTTTTCAGCATTAAATAAGTATATATAAGGAGACTAACAGGAAATTAAAATCTTGAAAACTCCAATTACAATAAAATGAGTGAGTTTCGCCTCTGAACCTTTAAGTATATCATTTCTCATGAAAACATTATTCTTCTTAAAAGAATTAATCAAGGTTTTGACATGAACCAAAGTAAACTGATGGTTTCAAATGGTGTTAGTCCAACGTCGTTGGTTTGCTGAATTAAGAACACGCTTGCTTGATAATTCGAATTCTATTTTTCAGCGACTCGTCGAAACGTAAAAAAAAATTGAGTGGAACTACTAGTAAGTTTTGGTCTAGTTTTATTTTTTTCTATAAAAATGAAAATTATGAGTGTACCTGAGAAAATTGTTCGGCCTAATTAGATTGATTTTTTTTTCTTTTTAAATGAATTGTACTTTGGCTAAATAACTCACCAATTTCAAATTATTATATTTAAACCAAACATTTCTGATAATATCAAAATTATCTCCCTTATATTCATATTACCGGTCAATGATTACTTCCCTTGACCTATAAATTTATGCCACTTCAATTTATCCTACACTTCAACAATATGCACACACGCATAGTCATTTCATGGGAAAGAAAAATGTTTTAGCTATTTGACCTTTCACTTTCGTGTATATCTATCGATGGGAAATGCTTTACTTTGCAGTCCAACTTCCTTCTCTTGTCTGAGTTTACAATAATGGCCCTCAGTTTCCCACATGCAAAAAAAGCCTTGTGCTTTCCCATATGTAACACACTATCTTTATTTGAGTGGGAATTTTATGAATTCAAGTCTTTGTTCCACTTTTTGAAGCAAAAAACATTAATTTTATTAGGGATCTGTTCATTTTCTTTCTTTAAATCTTAATTAAAAAAAATGTTGAAACTTTTTAAAACATATCAATTGTTTTGCACTCCTTAATGCATTTAATCAATACAAAATACAGTCCTAAATGGACAGTAACTATGACATTTATTGAGATTTAAAATCAAATTGCAAAGTGTTATTATTTTTAATTACTTGTGCTACTTTTTAATACCGTGAATCTTTTTTTATCACAAATAGTTTGCTTAATAAGAAAGTAATTTCAGAGCTTCAATGTTCTTAATAGAGACAGAAGTTTGTGTAGATTATATATGGAAAGTGTGTTTATATATATATATATATATATATATATTTATTCGAAAATTTTAACATAAACATGTTATAATTTTCAAATAAATTGTATTTGCTCTACTCTGTATTGAGCACTCTTTAAAGAATAGTATTTTTGATTATTGGAATTTATTCTGTATAGACCAATCCTATACTTGGGTATATATATATATATATATATATATATATATATATATATATATATATATATATATATATATATATATATATATATATACCATGGAATATTAGTGTTTGAGCCTTCTTTATTATATATCAGGTCATCCCATAAGTTCTGTCCGAATTTTAACTTTTTATTAAAATTAATGAAATTTAAAGAGTATTTTATAATGTTTAATGGAGCTGAACATTATTTTTATGTTTAGATGTATTTAAACTGATCAAATTTTATTTCAGAAAACAATAAAATTAAATTTTATTTGATTAAAACCCTGCTAACATGGAAGTACCCAAGAATCATTTGAGGCACATAATGCTTTATGAGTTCAAGAAAGGAAACTCAGCAGCTGAAGTGGCTAGAAACATTCACTCAGTTTATGGAGAGGAATGTGTGAATGAAAGAACTTGCAGAAGATGGTTTGCAAAATTCAGAGGTGGAGA
>CAHIKZ030003692.1:365000-430000 GCA_903632075.3 Acanthosepion pharaonis
CCCATATTAATTTATGCTCACCTGTTGGATGAAAAACAAAATTTTTAACCAAAATTTTGATATTTCTAAAAAGGAGTAAAAAAAAAAAAAATTCTTTGGTCTTTACTCTTAATACTAACAAAGATTTTGATGATAAAACTTTGTTTTTATTAAGTTTGGGTCATTTTTTTTTCATAATGTATGCTTAATTTTTAGGTAATCTTTGGAGGTGTGTAATATATAACAAATTGACAAAAATCTGACAAATTATGATTGGATTGCACTAAGTTGTGACAGGTCAGTCTGTGAGAGACTGTGACACATTTAGGGTTGCTAGAAGGAGAAAAGAAAAAGGAAAGAAAAAAAAAAAGAAGAAAGGTGAGTATTAAAATTAGGTGATAAGAAGCCATCACGAAAAGGACACTAAGCGGTGTTATTTTTCTGACAAGGAAAAGTGGTAAAATTTTTATTTCCCATTGTCGAGAAGGTAAAAAAAGAAGATACTGGAATTAATCTGATTTAGGTTACGAGGCGGGTGGAAATTCCAGGTTGGCCAAATAACCTCAGAGACAGAATTCTAAATAGATAAACATTTAACTGTGTCACAGGAATGCCCATTTGAGACCTCCCACAGAATTCTAAAGAGATAAAAATTAAATACGTCATCTGCTGACCGAGAAACAAAAATGTCCGTTGATCACACAAGGGTTGCCAAAACAAAAGACCAAACCATTGGTTATCTAAGGGAAAGTTGTTTGAAAAAAGCATCTGTTTTGTGTTGAAATTTGGCTATAACAGCGAAACTATTTTATCGGATCAGAAATTGGCACCAAGAATGCAAATACGTCTACCCACTTGTTTGGCGAAGGCCCCGGGTGATAAAGTCCAAGTGACATTTGGCTAAGATAAGAGACCAAGGGTTCGTTGTCGGGCAGAAGGAAAGAGAAAGAAAAGAAAAAAAAAAAGAGAAAGGAAGATAATTTTTTTTCTTTGAGCAAGATGTTTTTAAACCGAGGCTAGTCTAGCCACACCCATGCTGCTGAGCGCCCATTGGCCGAGTGGTGGCAGGAGTATTGGGCGGAGGTGATCATGTGAGGCAGGAAGGGAGGCCTGCTGGCACCCATTGAGGGGATAGGTGTGAGATGCCACTGTGAGAGAGAGGGGAAACCCGTTGACACCCTCTGAGGGCATGGTGAAATACCAATATGAGAACAGAAGAAGGTGGGAGGACAAGAGACTTCCAAAAATGGAAATTAATAAAATTTTCCTGACCGAAAACAAAGAAGTGGATTGTGGGTTTGGAATTATCAAGGAACATCAAACCCCGACAAGCCCACCCTGGTTTTGGTCGGCGTCCATATAAGCAAAATGCTTGACGAGCTTAAAATTTTTCAGTTCCAGATCCGGTTGGAGTTGGCAATTGGCAGAGACAGTTGTAGAGTTAATAGCCTCGCAGATAGCTGACTTGAAAGATTCCACGCAAATTCCGAACTCATCTTCTAATCAAGAACAATTTATTTTTGAAGAACGACTCACACCACCAAAACAAGTTTTACGAATTTCGCCTGAAGACACACCAAGAACCAGTTTCTTAAAAGAACAAACAACTTGAGATGTTAAGACTCACCTAACAAACACAAAGTGTCACAAATCCATATAGCGGGTTTGGGAAGAAGACTCAGTCCTGTACTCAGCAACCAGATATAAAGTATTGTTATCCTTTTTTTAACACATTTGAACTTTTCGAGTTATTATTTTCTTTTCTTTTACACATGCATGTGCGATATCGCCCTTGTTCGAACTCGACTTGCAATACGGCCCAGCAACTGATTGATTTCGTCTGCCTAGATCAATTCACAACGTGGGTAGGTTAGACTGGAAATCAAAGCAGTTACTTCGGTAAGCAGACATTGGAGGCAAGCTGGGAACAACGAGGCTGATACCAAATATAACCAGATTCCCATCCGAATCAGCAAAAGGTTAGAATGTCACATTTGGTGCCGCGACCAATACCAAGCCAGTTTGTCGTCACAAGACAGGATAGCATGACTGACGCAGACAGGCGGACGTCATGTTTGGAGCAGCGACACCTGGGGGGGGGGGGTCACAGTGTGTGGTGTATGTGTACCCAATGTATATAATGTTGCTTTTTGATTATTAGTGTTGGATATGCAATCTCTCAGGGGGTATAAGAATTCATAGACAACATTATCTTTATATAGAGGTGGGGAGATTTATAAAGCTGTGTGTATATATATATATATATATATATATGATTAATAAAAATGTAAATTTTGTCACTTAGCTTATTGATATTTTCTGACTCCAGAGTTTCATAAGCAATCATTTTGTAATTGTTCAGTCTGATCATCATGAGGTTTCACTAATATATAAAATAAACAAAGAGTGGATGCTGAGGTTAACACCAGTTTTTCAGGCCTGTTGAATTCAATGTCCAGTTTTATATTTACTCATGTTCTTTTCTATATATTAAGCATTTTCACCCCTAAATATAGCATACCTTAAAACTATATTTTTCACACACACATAATTATTTTACATTTAAACTGGTCAAACATTTGTCTTTTATATTCTATGCTTTTTAATAATAATTATAACATGTGACTATTATCCTGGTTAAAACTAACAACATGACCCCAAAACACCCACACTTTATAGTCTACCTAAAGTACGTAA
This sequence comes from Acanthosepion pharaonis, assembly GCA_903632075.3. Classification (NCBI taxonomy): domain Eukaryota; kingdom Metazoa; phylum Mollusca; class Cephalopoda; order Sepiida; family Sepiidae; genus Acanthosepion; species Acanthosepion pharaonis. Next base: position 367,677 of record CAHIKZ030003692.1, read on the forward strand.
GCTGATTATTCTGATGAGGCCCATTATATCAGGAATATGTAAAGCCCCAAATAAACTAGCTGGCACACTAGCCAAATTTTAACCCCATTTCTTGGCACAATTAGTTCCTCACACATAAAAAAGATTAAGAGATTAAAAACATGAAAAAAAAAGTTATAAAAGGTGTATGTATGGTCAGTTTAGATAGGCAATAAATTACATCACGTTGTCTCCTTTATAGTTTATTTTTCCTTACAAAGCTGGCTTTAAGAATATTTTAGAGCTTTGTCAAATTTAAAATTTGATAACTTAACAATATTCTCCCATTATGTGTGTGTTTTGTGTGTGTGTATATATATATTATATATATATATATATATATATATATATATATATATATATATATATATATATATATATATATATATATATATATATATATATATATATATATATATATATATATATATATATATATATATATATATATATATATATATATATATATATATATATATATATATATATATATATATATATATATATATATATATATATATATATATATATATATATATATATATATATATATATATATATATATATATATATATATATATATATATATATATATATATATATATATATATATATATATATATATATATATATATATATATATATATATATATATATATATTATATATATATATATATATAATATATAAAATAAAAGCTTACTCTGTCCTGGACATTGAGCTCTACCTGGATTCTATCCTCTTGGACTTTTTATACAAATATATATGTATGTATATATTTATATATTTTAGATATATGATTGCATATGTATGTGTATATTTACCACTGATATTATCTATCTATCTATATATATATATATATATACACACACTTTATTTTAGGATATTACATCAAAAACATGTCAGAAAATGCTACACAGTTGCAGTTGTGTTTCAATGTGAATCAATGCATCTCATCAGGCATTAGTAAATAACTAGTCAATAGACAATTTATTAAGATTTAAAAGTAAGATACACAGTCTTTTCACGAGAAAAGGAATAAAAAGTAAGAAAGGAGAGGAGATTGTTGCAGGGTTTGTTTAGTTTTACTCCGATTAACCAATTGAAATGACCTATGCTAAGTTTAAAGTAAGAGGAGAAGCAAAAGTTAAGAAGCAACAGTTTGTAAAAGGTCGCAACCTGCAGGTTTAGAATCATGGACAGCACCTGGATTCCACATACTATCGGCTATAAATGGCTACAATATTGTACACCTGACAATGTCATTTCCTAGGAAAGAAGAAAGGTAATTTAACAGAATACTCAACAAGCTACATTCCCTGTGAGTTAAAAAAAATAATCTCTTATATAGTTGGTAAATAAACAGGCTATTTAAGAAACCAATGAATTATTTAAACATATAGAACTAAGTAAAATAAAATGCAATTGTTGACTAAAGGTTCTTTATAATGGGTGTTAATAACCAATCAATGCAAAATGTCAGCCAAATGCCAATACATCTGTACCAAATGTTACTGACACTACTAGAAGATTAATACAAAAATTATATTAAATTGAAATTGGTCTTACCAACAGAAAGATAAGCCATATATGGTGCAACAAAGTTCAACTTAAATCTAAGAAAAAGCAATTGTCAAATTTAAAAGTTTAACAGGATTGTAGGGTAAAAGGTAGAGTATGTTTACAATTAACTGTTAATTCAAATCTTTGATTTAATAAAGCATCCTCATCAAAGAACCTGATAATCTACTTTTTTTTCTGTAAGCACAGAAAACAAGGTTCATATAAGGATCTCCATGTACTTACCAGTTTTAAAATTTTCCATTTCACTTTAGGAGTTTTATTTTCATTTTTCAATCTCCAAAAATATTTTGAAAGTGATGTATTATTTCTATAAGTATTATTAGTAAAAGATGATGTGTGTTGATACCACTGGCTCTTGAAAGGATTCTTAGTACTACCAATATAAAACTTTTGTATTTTCCATTGTAGAGATAGAACAAAGATAAACTTAAACATTTGTTTGACAATGGGCATTGGTTAGGATTCCTACAATTGGCTGGTACCTTAACAATATTTACATTGGAACTTGTATTATGATACAGATTATTAAATTGGTTTAGAGTTTTATCACTGTGTAACTTTATGATTTTCTCAAGATTATTGGTGTAACTATGCAGTGTCTGAGTGTCATCTATGATTCTAAATCTGTGGGTCATGACCCTTTACAAACATTTGCTTCATAAACTTTTGCTTCTCCCTTTACTTTAAACTTAGCGTAGATCATTTCAATTGGTTGATCTGAGTAAAATCAAACAAACCCTGCAACCATCTCCTTTCCTTTCTTTCTTAATCTTTTTCTGACTTTTCTCATGAAAAGATGCTATATCTTACTTTTAAATCTCCATAAATTTTCTACTTATCAGTTATTTACTAATGCCTGATGAGATGTGTTGATTTGCATCGAAACACGACTACAATGGTGCAGCTTTTTTTGACATGTTTTTGATGTAATAATCCTAAAATAAAGAATATTGTTCTACTTTGTATTGAGTCCTCTTTTAAATTAAATGTTACAAATGTTGGAATTGTACTCTATTCATTCTCCTTTTACACACACACACACACACACACACACATATATATATATATATATATATATATATATATATATATATATATATAAAAGAAAGAACAGTAAGATATAAAATCCGGTGTTCTTATAGATATTTTTATTTTTACAAAATAGTGCTCAATGTAAATTTACAGAGCATTAATATTATAAATTAATTGATTTAAAATATGTTTTTTTTCGCTACACAGTTCCAACCATGTTTCAAAAATAGAAGCTAAAAACCCCGAATTTAATTTTGCAATTAAATTAAAAGCATTAGTTCCATTTCATCTTCAAGCGAATTTTGGAGTAACTTTTAAAAATTACCGGGTTTTAAAGACACAGCTAAAATCACGTTTCCATGGTTACAGAATATTCTACTTAAATTGAACAAGGGATGTCTAGATTTTCCTTATGTCAGTATCATTGTATCAGTTATTAGCTACAATTTGGAAAGGGGTAGGGATGTATTTTACAATGAAAATTCAATATGTATATACACATACTTTAAAAATCAGGAGGTCAGTTGATCCACTACCTTATTGTATCCTCTGGCAATTTTTATCAAATGACCTCTTAACGCTTTATTTATAAAAAAGAAACACAAAATAATGAACACTATATTATTTTAAAAAAAAAACAAATAAACAAATGCATAATATTGGGTGTAATAGAAAGGGAGAAGGAGGGTGTAATAGAAAGGGAGAAGGAGGGTGTGAAGAAGTAGGTAGAAGAGGAATGGGGAAGAGAAGAAAAGCAGGGTATTATAAATTTATTGGTAGGAGATTAATTGAAATGTGTTTTTCTTTTTCATCCAGCCTCATATGTGCTTAAGAGTAATTTCCTAATATGTAAGCAATGACTGAAGACTGAATTTCTGGTTCAAAAGGTTTGTTGGATCTGGAAATGTCATAATTGCTAATTTTTCCTGTTAGCCGAGGTTGCAAATATTGTTATAAGGCTTTGCCTTTTTAAAAATTTTCCAGGTTACGAGGCTTGCTGAAGTAACATCAATCAGCTAAGTGACAAATTTTATATTTGCATTAATCATATAAAATAACCATAAAAAGACATCAAAGACAGCAACAATAATTTCCCTGTTGTTTTACTCTTCAATCAAATGTTCCATAGCATTGATGACATCAGATGCATGCTTTTAGCGTCTTCATTGCTTCAGCGGACAAGAGAGATACAGATCATAGTTAAAATACATTTTCAAAATAGAATCGCATATTAAAGGATTAAACAGGGATTTGGATTTTCTTTAAAGAATACTGTTTTCACAGGGAGCCCTCTAACTAACAACAGTATTCCCTGGAAGTGTGAGTCCCACTTCTTTGTTTATTTCTCGTCTTGTTGAAAAAGGGCAAGCATGTCCAAAAATTCCAACTTTAAGATCTTTCTCATTGTGCTTCAATTTAGTCAAAAGGCCTACTAATATATAATAAATATCACCAATCTTATTGTTAATATTGTTATCATTTTTCTGTCTTTTATTACTCAAATTTCATTAAAATTAAATCTACACACATACATGTTTTTATATATATATATATATATATATATATATATATATATATATATATATATATATATATATATATATATATATATATAATTGACTCTATTAATAAAACCATTATTAGCCTGAAGAAGTGCTCTGTAGGGATGAAATGCATAATATAGCATTTATTTCTCATTTTGTTATTCGCATATCCACTATTAGTGTGATATATAAAAATTATATATTGTATCTTTGAAACCTTGATTGAAAAAAACTTTACTTAAACAGTTTGAAAATAATGCTTTAAATTTTGGTGGTAATCATATTTCTTCAGTAATGGCTGACTTTAAAATATTATATAAATTAAAAAAAATTTTTTGTTAGATTATGTAATTTACTATTATAATGTTTGTTAAATTGCCCAAAAGAGTTAAGATAGACTTCTTATTTATATCTGCCCTCATCTATGGATTAGCATGGTAAACTGGTCTCTCTTGACTTTGATGGCAGCCACTCTAAGAGATGAAAAACTCTGAATTTCAAACTTTGAAGAAGGCAATTGGAAACCACTCTGCTACCTTTCGCAAGAAGTCATGTCAATTCACAGATAATAAATAAAAGAAATCTGTATCATCTACGTCATGGAATCTAAAAAAAACATTAACTGGAAAAACAAATCACTTCAAGGGAAATAATTATTTTAGTTAATGTGATTAAGGGGAAATAACTCTGTTGCATAAAGTTCGTAGCAATGTAAACCTAGGTAGTCACGAGGCGGTATTTCCACAAACAATTAGCAAATTAAATGGCATGAGATCATAGGACGAGCAAAATACGTCACTAATAGCCAAGTAGCCTTTCAAAGCTTTTAAACTAACAAGGCCTAACTGGAAGGAATTTCTCTATGAATTCTTTTTCTGGAAATTCATTTGAAGAAATCAAAAAACAAACTAGCCTCAGTGTTTCTCACACTCTCTTCAGTATTTTCTATGATTTTTTAGTTACATTGTTTAGTTTGATAGTTTCATATTTTCCAAAGGCCATTTGGAATTGTTCTAAACTTATTAATGTTGGATGCTGTTGTCATTATCATCATTCTGTTGCATAATTTTTAATTTCTCGTATTATTGAAGCTTTTCCCTTTATTTCAATTTTAAATTGTAATTTCCTAGAACAATGACACCTGCTTTTTTTTTTTTCCCTATATTGTAATGAGATTTTGTTTTGGCCTGGATAGAACCACAAAGTTCCAGATAATTTTTTTGGTTGGTCCTCTTGAATTACATGGTTGTACATTTCCCACTTGTCAGGGTATTTCATCAACCTGTTCTAAACAAAATGACTTTTTTATTGTCCATCGAACTGTGAGGATGTGCATTGGTTTTATGGGTCATTTGACTTCAAAGAAGAATCTTAAGTGAATTTTCTTCACTCATTGAAAATTTAATATCTGTCTATATTTCTGAGATGAGGTATTATGTACATTATTTACATTATTCGGACTATTGTTCTCATCTTTGTTGCCATATTTATTACAACGTTTCGGCTGTTGTATGCTCCGGCCTTCTTCAGGTGGTTGAAATGTTGAACTGAACCTTTTATTTCACTCACTGGGGTAGACTGTTCTAGTTCCATGTGCCATGTTTAATGGATGTCTGTTATCAGTTATCGCCTGTTAATTTTCCCTCTGAAAGTTCTCCACTGCCTTATTGAACTCACACTCTTTGGGTCCTGTCACTGGATCTAACCAATGCCTTTATCCACTTTGCCATGTGTTCCTGAGGACATCTGTGTATGAATTTCTGGTTATTATAAACCTAATGTCTTCAGCAACCATTTTTACCAGAGCTCATATTGCAACTTTCTGTTGTTATTATCACTTTTCTCTGGCACTCCTTATTACTGGTTCCCATATTATATTCATTTCTATGCTTGGTCGGCTCAGGAGATTTTCGTGGCCTAGCATATGTGCTGATTCCTTAAGTTTATGAATTTTCCAATGGTGTTCCTTGTCTATAATCTCAAACTGCTCCCACCGAGGGTGGTGATCTCCTTTCTCTCTCCATATGTGGTCAGCCACGCCTGATTTTTCCACTTCCCCTCATGTTACAGCTTTCTGGTGTTTTGAAGCCTTACCTTGAGGGGGCAGTTTGTCTCCCCTTTATATTTCTTTCCACAGCTGCACGGGATAGCATACACACAGTCTTTAGTCATGTTCTCCTCTATGGGTGTGGGGTGTTACTCGAGAGAGATATCTGCAAAGTGTCGTCAAGCTTTTGAAGGTTGTCCTGATCTGCGGTCCATATAACATCAAGATGAGGACAATAGTCCGAATAATGAAAATTTAATGATTGTAGTTTTTTTTTTCCAAGCAAAATATAATTTTTTATTTAGCAATATTATTATTGCCCAGATTCTGTATAAAATATGAGAAATAGAAGCCAAATGAATGTTTTGATCTGTTTCTGTGTCTTACAATTATCCTGAGCATTGTTCTTTCTATTCATCTGTGTACATTTCTGAGTGTTTTTTAAGTGTTTTTGTTAATTTTCACTTTTCGTGTCTGTTGGTATTATGTCCTTTACTCTTCAGACATATTGGGAAAGTGTTAGTCATGACATCCATTTTTATTAAATACATCCCAATATCTCCCCCCACCCATGGTCTCTTAGGCAGCAAGTATTGGTCCCAAAAAGTTTGATTCAAAAGAAACAACAAGGTCTGTTTAAGTTTTTATTGTATTTTTTCAATTTTCAAATAAGCTGTTATGTATTAGGATTAAAATTGTGGATAAACTGTACAAAGTTCATGTGTTGTTTTGTTCCAGTACTTTTGATTATCTCTGTCATTTTCAAGAAGCAGGTGGTGTCCATGTGGTAAGCAGAATTCATTTATCTTCATCCTGGTATTCTCTGGAAAGCTGAAAATTTGAAATAGTGTATGGTGACATCATATGTAACGGTTATTGGGAGCATTGCCACACCAGAAGGAAGATTATTTTTTGTGTGTGTGTGTGCATGCTCACGTGTGCACACACATATATAAATAATTCAAGATACTACCTCCTGTGGTGAATGATATTTAATGTGGGCTGTTTATTTTGTATGAGATTAGCTTCTAGAATTTTGAGTCTTTCTTGCATTTGGTGCTTTAGAATATTTGGGTGTTGGCTTGTAGTATTTGTCTTGTGTTGATATTTTGATCATTTGGTTGATATGTGCATGGATTGCACTAAGTTTCGACAGATGACAGGTAAGCCTACAAGAGAGTGTGGTGCATATGTGGCTGATGTGAGAATTTAATGTTGATTTTTTATTATTAATATTGGAGATACATGAGACTTCATAAACTACATTATTTTTACATAGGGGTATTTTGAGGTCCCATGTTGTTGGTAATGATTAGAGTTTTTTAAACTTTTTGTTGGAATTAAATATATATTAGAATTTGACAATGATAGGATAAAGAACAAATAGGAAATCTTTATAAATCTTACATGTTTTGCTTTTATTCAATCTTCATCAGAAAATGAAAATATAAATATATATATATATATATATATATATATATATATATATATATATAATAGGATAAGAAACAAATATGAAACATTTATAAAAGCTTCATCAGAGATTGAAATATGGAGGAGAAAAGAAAATTGTGGTATTTTTATTTGTGTCTTGTTTTTCATTGGTTAAGCAGACCTGGTGTGTATCTGTCCTGTCAAGCAGCATTTGTGTGTATCATTCATGTGTATGTGTATCATAATTCTAGTTTGTTTTTGTGGGATTCAGTTGATAATACGTGTGCATATGTGTGTTTAGTAGGCATTTTCATTTATGTTTTTTAGTTGTCCGTATGTTGATTGGGTTTATTTTGTGTGAGAATGAAAGAAGTTACAGTGGTTGCGGTTGTAGGTGGACATATCTTGGATTCTCTAAGTATGGATTTTATAAAAGTTGTGGCAATTATTACAAGTGATAGAGTAAATTGGAAATCCTTCTCTGTTCCAGTTTTTGAGAACTCAGTTGAAGCATCTGACCCTTTGACCTATTAGCTCTCTTTTTGGCAAACTACTAGAGGCCCTAATCAATTCTGAATTTAACCAATTCTCATGTTGCAGGGTCTTGTTTCAGATGAGCAATATTGCTTTCACTTCTCTTGGTCAACTGCTGATGTACTAATGATTATTACTGAAAGTTTTACATAAGAATGGTAAAACTTGAGCTGTTGAATTGGACATCTCAAAAGTGTTTGGCATAATGGTTTTCTACTCAAGTGGAAAGCTTATAGTATTTCCAAACAAATTACGAAATGAAAGTTGTCCTGAATGGTCACTCTTCTAGATCTTTTTGTACTAATACACGTGTCCGCTGGGGCCCTACTTTGTTCTTAATTTTCATCAATGACCTTTGTGATGGCATCAGCTCTCAACTTTGTATCTATGCTGATAACACAACCATTTACAATTGTCTCAATAAGGTGATGGCATCAGCTCTCAACTTTGTATCTATGCTGATAACACAACCATTTACAATTGTCTCAATAAGGTCAAATTTGGTAGCTGATGTATAAAATGACCTAGAATCTGATATTAACTGGAGCAAAGTTTGACATGTTAACTTTAACATCTCCAAAATGAAAATTCTGTCTATTAATCATCTGAGAGACCCCTTTCTGCTGCTCATCAGGATGGCTGATGTTAACCACCAGGAGAGTGACTTGTGCCTTTTCAAACTAGCATGATGTGTGAAGATTATATTGAATCCATTGCTAGGTCTGTTGTTAAGAAAGTTGGTTCACTGTGTTACACTAGACAATTTTTCTCTCGAATTTGTCCATGCATTGAATATTTCTGACACATATGGCCCAATACTCCTGCTATATATTCTTGATAAAATCCAAAGAGGTATCAGCAATAATATTGATCCTGACCTGGCATATTGCATTTGGTCACTCTCCCATCACCATAATGTTTCTCCTCTGTGCCTTTACTATAAATAATTTTATGGTAATTGTTTGGATGAACTCTTCACTATGGTACCAAGTCTTTTTGAATTTAAGTGCAGTACCAGATTGGTAGCTAGGTCTCATCAATTTACAATTGAATTGGTTAAATGTAAGTGTAAGTTCTTTTGTCTTACAACTTTTATCTTCAAAAATTTATATGTAATGTCAATCGTTATCTACTGGATATTGTTCTCACTCCTTTGTAATGATTCTGTTTTATCTTATTTTTTCATATCCAGTAACCATTGTGCCTTAGTGGCCTTATTGCCTTGTATGGAGTGAATTGATTAAAAAAATGTGATAGAGTTGGTGGGTAGAATAATATATTTTGATACACTGGGTTTGTCAGGATGACCACTTTTCTATTTTGAAATATTTTTTGAGCATTTTGTTTCACATTGAATTTGAAATGATTAGATTATTGCATAAGTTTAAAAGTATTTTCAATGTATTTCTCCTCTTTGTATAAATATTGAGTGCTACAAATTCTGAGTCCTCTTAAATAGAATCCAGAACAATCATCAGATTCTATTTTGTTCTTATGGTGAGAATAGAAATTTATGAGATCACTTTTATTAGCTGATTTATGATGGACACTAAATTTTATGCTAATGTTAATGCAGTGTAACATGATATATAGGAAACCTGAAATTTTATTTGTTTCCATTTCATAAGTAAATTCTATTGTTTGTTTGATTTTGTTTAGTTAATCTATATGGTTAGGTAAATCAGTTCCACAGGCATGTATTAATAGTGTTGTTAATATATCAGAAGCATTCATACTATTTACATTGTTTAGACTGTTGTCCTCATTTTGTTGCTATATTTACAAAGTTTCAACCATTATATGCTCCGGTGTTCTTCAGGTGATAGGAATTTTGAGATGAACTCTTTATTTCGTTCACTGGGGTAGATTGTTCATGCCTCTTCCGGATATCTTGGTATCAGTTATTTTCCTTTAAGTCAACTCTCTAAGTTTTTTTGACCTTGAGGACATATGGCCCAGTGGATAAAAGTGTTGGTTGAATCCAATGACTTGATCCAAAGAGTTGTGATTTCATTATCTGGCTACAGCTGAGATGAACCAAAAAGTTGGAGAGTTGAGTTAAATGGAAATAACTGATACTGAGACATCAGGAAGAGGCATAGTACATGGAACTAGAACAATCTACCTCGGTGGATTAAATGAAGACAGCCCTATTAGAAGCATGTTGATTGTTTGAGTAAAATATTTTGGAAAGGACTAGACCCAAGAAAATACATGCCATTACTGCACTAAGTTGTGATCTCATTAGTAATCCAAAAGTTTTGTGTATGAAAAAAATTATTAAATCTAAAATGAGACTATTTTAGCTATTGGTAGGGAGATGTTTATTTTTGATTGTGTTGGATGTTTTTCTTAAAAGATTTAAGCATTTATTAACAGGGATGTTAGTGTAAAGGGATTTTATATCTAGACTAGCTAAGGATTTCTTGTGCTTATTTTTTTTCAATCAGATTGCCTGTATTTTTAATATGTGCCTGGCTGATTGTTCTGAGGTGAGGGGATATAAATTTCTTTATGGTTTTCACTAGTTTGTGTGGGGAGCACTGTCAATACCGGAAATAATGGGGCACATTGAGATCTCTGCTTTGTAGGTTTTAGGGAGATCATAATGTTTGGGTATTCAGGGTGATATTCCATTAGTTTCTTAAATGCCTTATTAAATTTTTGTGTTTCAGCAATTATCTTGTGTTCATTTATTTTTTCATATGTGTCAGTATTGTTGAGTAGTGAATTAATTTTTCATCGCTATTCCACAGACGTGCTGTTGCTTCTCTCTGTCTCTTCTATAAGTGTTTTCACAGCAACTGTTCCGATGATCTACATTCACTGGTTCCCAGATTGCATGAATTTAAACAAGCTACCAGGCTGGCATCTCGGTCCCACACTTTCACTGTCAAAATGGTTAAATGTTAACTATCTCTTCTACTCAAACAGCTTGCACTTGCACTTCTAGTCTGTAGAACTCCCTTCCCCTTACTTGCTTCCCCGATGACTATAATCTTCAAATATTCAAGTGTAATGTCAATCAACATTTGACATCCTGAGCTTGTTCTTTATTCTTCTCTGTATCCTTTCCTCAAACACCATGCCTCTTTTATCTTGTTCTCAATCCTCTAACCCCTTGTGTGCTAGTGGCACTGTTGCCTGTGCTTGGGGTGAATCACTTTAAAAAAAAGAAAAATTGTATGTGTTCTTATACATAATAACATTACCACCTCCCTTGTCTGAGGAGGTAATATGGATGTGCTTATTTTTTTGTTAGATTCCTTTGTGCATTTATGTGTCTTTGTAGTAAAGTTATTTTGTTATTGGTTTCTAGAATGGCAGTAATTATTCCTTAAATGAAGCCTTTGGTGAATCTGGTCTCATTGTGTCTATGAATTTTAACTATTGTTTCAACAAGATAGGGAGGCATCGTGGACTAATGAATTGTGGCTCGGAAGGAAGAGTCTGAGATCAGAGTTTGAATTCCAGTTGCATTCATTACATTCCCAAGGTTATTAGAATGTAAGTGAAAGGTATGCATCCATCTCTTCACAGCTATGGGTAAATAGCAGGGGTCCTATAGCCTTGGGTTGCAACCAGTCTAGGAGAAAGAAAACTCTGAATTCGAAACCAGCCTGGAGATGGTTGGGCTGAGTCAGGTTTTCTTGGCCCAGGTGCATCACTTCTCTTGTGGCTGTAATAAATGTAGTGCCTGTGTGACTGATGAGTTACAGGACCTGTGATTGATCAAATCAAAGCTGAAGGCTTCAAGTTTCATATTGGAAAGTTTTTATATTCAACAGAATTTTTCAAAGGCTTCATATCTTGTTGATTCTATTTGGGGTGAAAAAAAAAAAAAAAAATATATATATATATATATATATACACACATACTTAGTATGACAAGGCCTAATGAGGGACAAACGTAAGTTGAAAGTTTATGTTGGGCTAGTCTTTCAAGTGGGGAATCCCTGGTGATAAAGATTCTTGTCTCATTCAGCAAGCAGGTAACAAATAAGAATGCAACAATAAAAGCAAAAAAAAAAGAGATAGCCTCATTAATAAAAGAATGGAACTTGTAAATAAACTTATTTGTCAACATGTACTTTGTAGAATGAAAAGATTTGGCATCATTTATTAATTTTTTTTTTTTTGCTAAGTAAGGGTTAACAACAGAAAATGAAGCTGATGTAATTATTGAATCTCATAGTAATACAACTTACATATAGAATTTACTTAATATTATTACAATAATATTTTATGTCAGTAGATAGTGCATGTGGAAAAATAAATGCTAAGCTTTCATTGAAACTGTCATGACTCTTTAGACATGGAGAAAGCTGGTTGAACTGACAAGTTGCTCTTACTGACTGAGCTACAAGAACCTAGCTATTAAAATATTAAATTGTTTATAAATACAAGAAAAGGTATGGTGTTGAGATATTGAAGAATAAGAGCTGGGTTTAAATGTTATAGACATCATTCTTTAGCCTCTATCAGTGCCATAGTTTTTCTGGTATTCACTTGAATAATTTGAACAGCAGAAGGAATTTACTTGAATCCAGTTTTAAATCAAATAATGGAATGATTAGTCAGAAAATAATCTATGGTTTGAATATGTATAATTATATGAGAAAAAATATATATACTCTTATTTTTATGTTGTTTTGTAAAACTTTGGTATCCCACTCTGTTACTTGTTTTAATTAAGATGATCACTCAGCAAATTTAAAATTTCCCAAACTCTAAGAGATATATTTCTAAAATTGAAAGTGCATTAATTTCAATATTAAACATTTTTCATTTGCAATATGATGGTGGGTAAAAAAAAAAAAAAATATGACGACCCAGAAAATTGAATGGGCTTTTACAATTGTCATTAACACTGTTTATCTTATAACAAGTTTTGATTTATGAAAAAAATGGCCAGGCAGCACATATAGAAAAAGATAGATAAAAAAAAAAAAAAAAAAAAAAAGAATGGCTGCTAAATGACCAGGAAGCAACAAAAAACTTCTTTTTTTTTTTATTATTATGACGGAAAGACAAAGAAATATTTAATTTATTTTTTAATGAAATAAAACTGACGGATAAAAAGGGGGGTAACTTTGGCATGAGAAACAAATTTGCAAAAACTTGTTTTCGTAAACATTCAGCAAGCAGTTAACAGTGCCAATTTTTCAGCATAAAGGAATTCACTGCCATGCATCTGCTTTGTACTCATTTTCATGCCATAGCCTGCTATATGCAACAAAAGAAAAAAAAATGGGTTATTAGTTGGAAGGTTCAATATCTATCATATCACCACAATGTCCTCTTGTGACACCATAAGTCCTCATAATAAAATAGAAGGCATAATTAATCTCAGATATGAACAAACACACACACATATATATATATATATATATATATAAAATCTCAATATCTGTAGATGAATAATTTTGATTTTTCATGCCACTGATTAAGTAGGGTCCTCACTGGGACCTTGTATTAGCCTAGTGTTTTTGCATCCCTAATGATTGTGTTTCAGTACCATAAATAGGTGTCATCTGAAGGAGATGATATATATCTCCATCCTTGTTTTATGAATAAAATATGATCCCTTTTGTAAAGATCATTTTATTAGTGCATACATAATATGCAATAGTATGGTAAAACATTCTTCAGTTTAACAATAGTAATTGAAAATTGATTTTTTGTATAGTTATTGATGTACACATTAGCCACATTAATCAAGGGATTGCTGTATCAAAAACAATTTTAGGAAGTTTCATACTTTAGGACTTAGACTAAAGTGGTGTTTACACTGATGCGGCTACATATATGTATAAAGGAGAGGAGATACTGAAATTTAAAAATTTTATTTTATTTTTTAAGTATGTCTTGAGGATATAGTGTAAATGATTTAATTTAGTTTCTTTTTATTCATTTTTGTCACTTTTGTTATTGAATATCCCACATTGTGATAATAGAAGATCTGCCAAGAAAGGTAAAATGTAATAGAATAGCATTATTTTTATATGAAAATTATGTTTAGGCTTGTTATACTGAGCAACTAATGCATTTAATGTGTTTTGTACAACATCCCTTTTGTGTTCATATAATCTTATCTAAATACCTTGAGGTATCTCCAATGTATTCAATGTGGTAGTTATTAAAGGTGATAGAGTGAATTCCTACAGTAACTTTTGGCTTATTTTTGTCATTTTAAGTTTTTTTTATTGTTTTAGAAGTGGTTGTAAGAAATTTTATGTTAAACTTAGATAAATTCTTTTCAATTGTAGCTGTGATGGAGTTGGTGGGTTGAATAATGTATTTTGATTTGTAAGAAATGTGAAGTATTTTATATGAAATAATTTTAGTGTATTGGAGGACTTTAAAAATATTTTTAATATATATATTGAAGGCTGCACATTCTGAATGCTCTTAAATAGAATTTGATGATTATTCTAGATTTTATTATGTTATGGTGGAAATAAAACTTTGAGATCATTTTTATTACATTGTAACATGATATGTTGAAAGGGGAAGTGTTATCCATTTCAGTTTTAGAAGTGAATTCTATCATATGTTTGCCTTTGTTTAGTTTATTATATTTTAGTAGAGGTCAAGTAAATTAGTTTTGTGGGGATATATTGTTAGAGGCGACACTGTTGGTAATTCAAATTATTGTTTATAAAAATTATTGTTGAAGATGAAATAGCATTGATTGGTGAGGAGATGGTAGATTTTTTAAATGATTTTTGTAGCTATTGGTAGTGAAAGGGTTATTTCTCATTGGGTTAGCTGTTTTTTTTTTCTTTAAACTGGAACATTAATGTAAAGGGATTCAACATAGAAAATCATCATGAGTTTCACAGTCATATTTATTCCTCTTGGTCACCTGAACTGGGCTGACTGTTTTTAGAAGAGGGTGATATAATGGGGCACATTGGGATGTCAGCTTTGTGGGTTTTAGGGAGATCATAAAGTTTGGATATTCTAGGGTGATATTCTATTAATGTATATCAAGATTTGTTTTCAGTATTAATTAATTTTTTAATTGCTGTATGAAATTTCTGTTTCTGTAATTATTTTGTGTTAATCAATTTTATTCATATGTGAATGTATCATTGAGTAGTAAATTAATTTTATCATTGTATATATTCCTATTCATGATAACAATACCACGTTTAAAAAAATGTTTAAATTTAAAATTTCAGCATCCCATTTCTTAGTGTGCATATGTAGTCACATCAATGCAAACATCACTTCAGTCTGGGTTAAAGGAAGGAATGTGCAAAACGAAAACATTTTCGTCAGATATATATATATATATATATATATATATATATGGTGGATGGAAAACTCAAAAAAGGCATAATAATTATATTTATTATATGTTATGCTGATAGAGAAAATATAAGCATTATGGAGGTGGGTTTGTTGAAACCTCAGAATTTTCTAACACATGTGTCATTTCTCAATGAAATGAAAAAGGGCACCTGCATGTCTGAAGTTTCTATTTTATCTATTGGCCTAATTATATATATATCATAGCTAGAACATTTGAGCTGGCTAGATGTAACTGTAAATTCTATGCTAACAATTTTTCTCACATGAGGAATTCCTTTCTGGCTCCATACTTTCCAGCCAAGTTTAATCTTCAAAAATTTAAATGCAATGTCTATCGCTATCAACCGTTTTTTGTCATTATTAATGTTTCTGTTTATAATTCTTCCACACCTCCTGTGACTTAGTAGCTTTACTGCCTTGCATGGAGTGAAACTAAATTAAGATATATATGAAACTTAGACATATTGTAAATTACAACTGGTTCTATACAAGTAGAGCCGTAGTAAGATTAATCATGGGAAGAGAAGGAAGATAGTGTATTGGTTAATGAGGTTTCATTAAGCCAATAAATGTTTTACCAGTTTCATTTTAGATAAAAAAAAAAGAGAGATCTTGGCATGTTTGCCACCATTTTCTTTAATTTGTCTGCACATTTTTGTAACTTTTACAAATTAATTCCTAGATTTGGCTTGTTCATTCTCTCGGCACTTTTGAATATTATTTTCAATAAAGTCAAGAACCCGGATGATGTCACCACGTTTCTCCTCAACGAGAACTGTCAACCAGCCACCCTCATTGGTGAAACCCATGCTCATTAGGTTATCCAAGGCCTCGGCATATCGACGAACTGCAAACAAACAAAGAAAAAAAATATATATATTAAACAAATTGATGACAGTTATCGCATTGTGCTACAGATTCAATTAGAAATTTATATATTCAAAGATTCATATGAAACGAACCATTTGCATGAGATGAATAATTTTTTCTATTTACACAGTCTATATCAGATTAGACTGAAAATGAAGTATGTAAATTAATCTAATTATTATTTACACACACACTTGTGTGTGATGTATATATAGTAAAATTTTAGAAAATAAAGCATAATTTTTTTCTAAAAAAACAAAAAAAAAAAACACAAACAACATTACAACCAAAAACGTTTGCAGCACCTCTCTTCTCTTTAATATACATGCTTTTCTCTCGCTGGAACCACTACAACCTCTTTCTTATTTTATTATATATATATATATATATATATATATATATAATCCAAAATTAATTCAGATTGGGAAGAGCCTATATAATCAGATGAAGATGTTGGTCATTTGTCTCACCAATTGTCCTCATCTTTTTCATCATATTTATTACAATGCTTCGGCCTTCTTCAGGTGGTTGGAATGTTGCTCACTAGGGTAGACTGTTCTAGTTTCACATGCCATGTCTAATGGATGTAAGTTATTAGTTATCTCCTGTTAATTCCCCTCTCCAAGTTGTCCACTCACACTTTTTGGATCTTTCACTGGATTTAACTAACACCTTTATCAATGTTGCCATGTGTCCTTGAGGACATCTGTGTATGAATTTCTGGGTATTATAAACCTAATGTCTTCAACAACCATATTTTTGCTGTTATTTTTGTTATAAGTGTCATCCCCGAGTACATGGCAGCACCCTCAAAAATCTTGGTTAACTGATGTCCACTAGACATGGCACGTGGAACTAGAACAGTTGACCACAGTGAGCGAAATAAAGGTTTTAGTGCTACATTCAAACAACCTGAAGAAGGCCGAAAAGTTGTAATAAATATGGCGACAAAATGAGGACAATAGTCCAAATAATGTACATAATATTTCATCTCAGAAATAACAGAGACAGGTATACACACACACGCAAATATAAATTTTATTGACTGGAAATGTAAACGGTGTTTATATATCAAAGTACAATTTGGGTTAAGATGTGTGTTTACCAATGAGAAACACGATCGCAAACCTGGGTCACTAGTAAACAATGGGGATGGGCGAGATACTTGGTTTTGTTTAACAGTATTTGTTTTGATTAAAAGGTTGAATCAATGTTTAGATATCCCAAAGTATAATTTTGGTGAAGCGAGAAGAACTCGTGATTGAGATAAGGTAAATAATTGGAGAATCGGTTTACATGTCAAGGGATAGTTTTTGGCACTCGTGGTAGTTGCGTGCCGGGCCGAGGGTCAATTGTGATCAGCTGATACTTTTTCTATATTAACTCGAGATTTTGCTAATAAAGCAGAGTCGGGGAAAGTGACTGTAGTCGAGAGAGTGACGAGACTATCGTCGCAGCGAGTCGAGAGATTTGTGGGAGAATTAAGGAGGCGAGAGAGAAGACCAATCCCTGTTCCGAGAAGTCTGTACGAGACGGAACTATTAGTCATAAACCTACCCCAAGCGATTCAATACGCGTTTATCACACACAAACACTCTCTCTGTTGGGAATTCGCGGGGTGCATTTTGTCTTTCTTTTCTCATTTATGTTAAATGTTTTTATTCTCCATGTAACCTCTGTTCTGATGTTATCTTATATAAAAGACATTAATATTTCCCCCATTATTGTCTGGCTTGTGCAGATATTATTTCTTATTTTATTTTGCCACATTCTAAAATTTCCTATCGTTAACTCTCACAGCCGTGTCCACATCCCTAGTCGAACGTGAACGTATAAACAACACACCGCTTACTGGATGTGAAAACTAACACAGCGTGGGCAGCGAGCAGAACTTGACAAGTTGACCGGTCGAAATAATCAACGGGTACTCAGGGAGCGTACGGCCAGTTACACCTAAGTTCGGTTTGGACCTAGTGGACACCTCAACCCAAAGAGTAAGACGCCGGAGATTGAGGGGCAGGGGACGAATTGGTAGATATGTGTGCTTAGATATATTACCATTTTCTTGTATTTTTGTCAGCATATTTTTTTTGTACATATATCTGACATTTATATATTGGGTGCATGTTCTTTTTCAAATAAGAAATCTCATTTTTTCCTATAAAACTTTAAATGGAATTTTTTTTTTAGTATGTTATGCATCCGAGAAAAACCAACTGTACTTTGTACCTTTTTCCGGCTTGCACTTCTCAGTAAAATTTAGTTTTTAATCACTGAATGTTGTTTGTTTTAGTAGTTGCCACATAGTTACGGACTAACAGAATTCAATATTTACGCATTCGATGTTATCAGTACATAATCTTTTTCGTTTTAGGCTTTTTTTTTTCGTAGCTTTTGTATAGCATGAAAGAAAATCTTTTAAGAAACATTATGTTTTTTTTTATTTTGTTTTAAAGTTTTTTTCTAACATTGATCACACAGCAATATATATTTTGAATGAGCTAACAAGACTTTCTTTACATAGGAATATGGGGTAGGGATGAATCCTGTGGCCTGGAGTAAAGATGTTTAACTGTCAGCATTCACCCAAAGTCAACATATCTGTCGGCGGGACAGGGAAATTTGTTTCCGCAAATGTTTTAGAGTAATATTAAAGAGGCATGTTTCATTCAAATTTCATTTTTCAAAGTTTCATCTTTGTAACAAGAACGATAAAAACAAAAAATTCTATTCTGAAGAGAAAAACTCAAAATCTCATCTTACTTTTTGGATAATATAAGTTGTTATCCACTTTCGGTTTGGGTTCACCCGGTCCCTCTGTTTTGGTCGCTTCTTTGTCGTCTTTTGAATCATTTGTCGTGCTCGAGACGGTTTCTGTGCCGGGGTCTGCACTTCCATTCTCTGAAGACATTGTTGTTCTCGTCGTCGTCGTGTCCAGTTTCGTGTCAATATCCTCCACTGTGTTGTCTATCGCAGCTGAAATGGATTTTTCTTGCTCATCTTCTTTAGGTTCGGACGATACAGAATTCATTTCCGATGAATTTGCCATGTTTGCTGAAGAAGCTTCTTTCTCAGAGGATATTTCCGTCACCTGAAAATATATTTACTTATGTCGAAACAAAAAGATAATATGTTACATAGAAACAAACTGTCGACACTGAAGTTGAATACAGATCACCAGTGAAGAAACACGGGTGATTCCATTTTTAATAAGTAGGCCACGTGATCGCAAATGAAATGCATATATGGGAATTAGCGTGCCATCTAATTTATCACCATTTCTATTCTATCCTCTATTGCCATTCGGACCACTCTTTCTACTCCATTACTTATACTGATCACTATTTGGTGGTTACTTTTCGAGCGAATATTTCCGAGCAAGTACTATTAGTGCGTCTGGTATTTGAAGGCGTCTGACTCCAGTATTGTTCAACGGCGTTCCTATAGCTGTAACAGCAATTACAAAGTCTCTGCTATAGTGATTTTCCAAGCGTAGCTTAGATATAGCACAAGGCCGAGAGTATGGAGCACCCAGTGAGGATAGAACTCACTACTTAGTCGTAATTGTTTTAGGGAGAAAAGCTGACTAACCATTACAACGAGCATTACGAAAGTGACAACGAATATTCGTTGACATTACAAATGTGACAGCCAGTGTTCGGTGGCATCGCAAAATAATATAAATTAAGGGAATGATAAGAGAGCGACAGTTGAAATATTTAGGACACAATGAGGAAAGAGGGCTTGGAAAATTTGACACTCTGAAGGGGAAAGGGATAGAGAAAAAGAGCGAATAAGCTACCTAACCAACTTATGTAAACGGAAGACAGAACAGGGATTGGAAGAGATAGCTGAAACAAAACTTATTAAGGATATGAAGTTGTGGAGAGAAATAATCGCCCACGTTCCCCAAGAGGCTGGATACATAGAAAAAGAATTGTTGAATCACAATACTAGTAAAAAAATTAAAAATGTTTGTCAATCTTCATCTAATAGGAAGAAATCAAAATTAATGTAAATATTGATAAAACTACGTAAACCCGTTAAAATTTTACGGTTTTTCTCACCAGCGGCAAAGAGGCTACGCAGAGGCCCAAAACAACGCTTCAGGGATCAGTTGAAGACATCCCGGACACAGGCCAAAATTGGCCTTGAGACCTGACAAACCGTAGCTGCAAATCGGACCTCCTGGCGTAAAATCACGCAAGGAGGGTAGGGGAATGAAACTTTCGAGTCTAATCGTCAACATGAAGAGAATCTGCGACGTGCTCTCAGGAGGCCCAGCCGTGTGCTCCACCCACAATCATCTGTAACTCTTGATCATGACTCTTCAGTAGTAGGCTGGGCCTTCACAGTCATCTCCGCAATCAAAGAGGAGAAAAGGAATAAGGAGAGAGGATGACGATCCCGATGATCGGATATAGGCGGATGCTGTTGTCTTTGAGGTAAAGTGGCTACAAAAATCCCAATCTCCGCAAAGCTCAATAAAGCAAAATGCAATAAAATGAGCTATGATTATGTTTCTATCGTACACAAAAATCATTACTCACAGTTTCAAATAATGTCTCATGGATAAACTTAAATGCTGAAGCCGTAAATTCTCATGATACAAAAAGTCCAAACGTGAATACATACCTTTGTGAATTCTGTTTGTGTCTTGGAACCACTGGATTCAATACTGGTAACTGTACTAGTAACTTCGTTGGTGTCTTTGGACTTGGAAGAGGAATTCAGAATTGTCCAGTCTCCTGATATTTTGTCCTGCGGGGACTTATATAAAACAATAAAAAAGATAAAACTAATTTAGGATAAAATTGTAATATCAAGTGCTTTCATTATTTTATATATTCCATTGTTATCTTCATCTTTGTTGTTTTTAACACAACAATCGGCTGATATAATTTTGAGGCTTGATACTGTTTGAATTTTTGAAAAGTATTTTCATATTATTCCAACATCCACCTTTATGCCGTGTCGTCGTCATCGTCATCGTCATAGTGTTTCGGTCTTTCTAGCATATCTGTTTGGAAAGCGTCTGACTTTCTAATATTAACGAAAAATAACCTATATAGGGTAATGGTCCATTAGCCCTCTTCAAAGTACTCCCACCACTGGGGCCACACATTTATCGCATTTATTCCTTCTGCTTTTTAAAACTGCAAAGTCTTCTTTTGGCATCGCCATCAGCTGCCACGATGCGTTCTCCTTAATCTCGTCAACCCCTCAACGGTGATTTTACAGTTTGAGAAAGCTGGAAGTAACAAGGAACTAAATATGGTTTGGGGACGGTTAACAGACTTGGGCGATGTAATATTTTGCTAAAAGGTATGCATGAAGCATCCACACAATATCAGTCAAATGTTTCTGACTACTGATTGATTGAATAGTGTCTGTTCGCACATGCAGTGTAAATTTCCCTTCTGATTGGTTACTAAGTTATATCAAGCCCATAGAACCGATTCTCAAGATAAATGACTGGTTACCTTCTGGACAGACCGTGTATGTTGCATTAGCTTTGAAAAAACACTGATACAACATATCTTACATAGCTATAAGTCTACCATTCATCTATGCTTAGAATATTGCTGCCACATATGGTCCAGTGCCACTGCTATTTATCTTGATTTCCTTGATAAAATCTAAAGAAGAATCAGCAATATCATATGTCCTGATCTGGCGGCTCGGCTTTAGTCATTTTCCCACTGCTGTATGGTTGCTTCTCTGTGTCTTTTCTATGAATACTTTCATGTTAATTGTTCGGATGAACTCTTCGCTATGGTACTTACACTTTTTAAAAAAATTTAAGCGCAATACTAGACTGTTGTCGAGATCTCATCAATTGACAGATGACCTGGCTAGATGTAGCCGTAAGTTCTATGCTAACAGTTTCTTTTCTCGCACTTCTCGCTTGTGGGACTCCCTTTCGGCTCCATGCTTTCCCGCCAACTTTAATCTGCAAAAATTTAAATGCAATGTCAATCGCTATATAGTGTCCCCCGATTACTCTTCTTTTGTTCCCGACCCTTAGTAATGTTTTTGTTTTCTTTCACACCCTTGTGTCTAAGTACCGTCTTTCATGAAGTGACACCAATTTATATATATATATATATATATATATAGTGTAACCCGGATATAAGAGAGTTGTCGGGACCGGAGAAGAAGTCTCTTATATCCGGGTTGGGTCTATTTTGTTTAGGTAAGTATGGCTCTAATTTGGGACCAGAGAAAATCTCTCTTATATCCGGGTTACAATATATATATATATATATATATATATATATATATATATGTGTTGCTCGAATTTTCTGTTCTTTTATGCTTCGTATTTTATCTTTCTGCTCTTTCATATGGTTGGATTGTTATGTTGCATCAGAAAACGTAACATGAAATTTGTTGATAGCTAAATACAGGTTGGGGATAAAGTTCGGATGGTAATGGATTTTGATTGGCTAAAAGCAAACAGGATAATCAAGGGGTCTTATTCTTTGATTGGCTATTTGACCAATGGCGAAAGTAGAGCCTTAGTGGAATAGGAATATAAATTAGGTCTGGCAGAACACAGAAAATCTATTTAGGCCCACCAGCTCAGAGGTTGCAAGATATAGTGATTTTCCAAGTGTAGCTTAGATCTGGTACAAGGCCGAAAGTACGGGACAACCAGTGAGCATCGAACTCACTAGTCGTAATTGTTCTAGCGAGAAAAGCTTGCTAACCATTACACCGCCTCCAGGTGCCCAAAGGTTGCAAGATATATAGTGTGTGACCACAAAACCCGCCCACGGCCGAATTTGTCGCCGACGAGATTCCTTACTGATTGCATCCAAGTACGTTTCGCGTTTTGAAAAATAAGATGAGAAATATTTTTCTTTACAGTTTGTTTTCCTTGTGTTTTACATACCATTTTACGACACGTTTTTCGTTGATGTGTCTTCTTTTAGAGTTGTACCCTAACCTAAGAAGCTGTCGACTGCTGAAGTTACAAGACGTGTGTTCGATCCGCTGATTCCAAACAAGCACAGCTAATCCAACAACGAGTCTGGAAGTACTGACTTAAGAAGTGGAAAGAAAACAACTAATCTTTGTCTGGTGGAATTTCCAAGAAGTACTGCATTTCCAGATTGTTCCACACGTCATTAATGCTAAACTCTTTTGCTAGCAGCTAGAGCGCATGCACAACAAACTAAAGGGGTATCCTGCTTTGGTTCAAATAGATGAACGGTGTTGGGATCCTTCTACATCCACCATTTAGTCCCGATGCTGCTCCGGATGACTATGGCCTATATTCCGATCAGTGGCACACTTCTCCCGCCGGCAGCAATTCATCACTTCTGATAAAGTGAAGTAAGCTTTTTACAGTTTCTTGATTCAAAGCCAGCGGACTGGTATCTGGGAAAGATTCGGATGCTGGCTGAAGATTATCGAGAAGGATGAACTTTATTTTGAATAATAAATGTTGGTGTTGCTCCATACGATTTTGTTGTTTTATTTCCACTTCCTAAGAGAGTCGGGGCTTTCTGGCCAACCGTCGAGTAAAATAAAGATTACAATTTTCTCATATTAATGTAGCTGATTTAATCTAAACGATCGGTTGGTGTTATAGTGGAACACACCTATTCTATAGTTAATAGACTCTCCCACCTATAATAAGTAGTAGTAGTAAGAGTAACAAGGGGTCACTCAGTGGTTCGGTCAGTCAGTCGATGCCGGACGACAGTTAGTCGGATACTAAAGTATCAGCGACCACAACTAGATTTTTCTGCGTCATTACCTATTATATCCTAACGTATTGTACGTCGAACCTATTTTAGGGCCGACTTAGTACAAATACAAGCCTCCACTGGGAAACCACTCCATAACAGTTGGATAACAATTTATTTCCGGAAGCTAATACTGTGAGTCCATTCAGTCGATATTTGGAGGGCTGAACCGAGTTATATTTACAAGGTACCAAGTATGGAATGATCCTGCTATTAAAAGCTAACACAGTCAGTGCGGTGGAATTGAAATATGGTTTTTAAAACTGCATTTCAGGTTACTGCATTAGGTAAGGGAGATATCTTTTAAGCGAGTGACTGGGTTTGCTTCGCGCTAGTTGCTCTAGGAATCTAACCACTTATTTAATTCGGTTCTGTTTGATAAATGTGATATCTGTATAGAAATATAATCATCTTACCTCGTTATAACTGAACAGACTTTCTCTGTATGATGATTTGTCTACGGTACCAAGAGAATCCCGCTCAACCATTCTGCTTTGGCGCGATTGCAGTTCCTCAGAGTGATACGAGTGTTCCATGGCAGCAGCTTGGCCAACACCCGATCGGCTGGACATTGGGCTATCGCTGAACAGTGACCAATCATTTCGGGAATACGGCTGACCAATGCTTGATGCAAAAGCTGGCATGGAAGAAATAAAGAATGATTAAGTATTAATATGAATTTCCTTTACATCGGTGCTATTTCCTTTATTGATCATCAAATGACCAAATTTTTATTTTTATTATTGGTTCAAATTTTAACTGGCGAATTTGATCTGAAAATTCGCCGGATGGACATTGTTTTTCTGGAGAAATCTGATATTGGAGATCTGTAGCGGAAAATGCATTTCATATTTTAAAATGAACTTGAAGAAATCTTTATACAAACATTTTCAACTAAACGCTACAAGATAACTCGTTCAATATTCGATTAAGGCCTAAGAAAGAAATAACCCTATTACTTAGATTTACCGACAAAATAGAAATCTTACAGTGAATTACTGCATTGTGTGTACAAATAACAATCAAGAATCATGGCGGGGGGGGGCGTTGATCAGTCTTAAGCCTAGAGATCTGTTATTGTAAGCCTAGAGATATTCAACAACCTTTGAGATCTATTATTGTAATACATTTCATCAAATAGCATTTTCTTCATCAAACCAGCTCGGCTTCTTGTTGAATACAGGAAAAGAACGACAGGCTGAAAATGTGTCTTATCCTGAAGATGAAAAGATCAAATTATACTATCAAAAAAGCAATCCAGAATCCTGGGACGATCGGACCTAAGCCTAGAGATATTCAACAACCATTAAGATCTGTTACTGTAAACATAACGTACAAGCAATTCAATGTTCATATATCTGAAGAAACCAGAATATATATATATATATAAGGAATTGCAGAAAATTATGAAACACCGCGAAATTCCTTATAAGTAAGGTCTATACTGAAAACTTCTATTTTGTTTAATTTCAGGGCCTTTGTGTGGGAAAAGATCACGAATGAATCCGTTCTGTTTGGTGTAGAAAGATTCGTAATAAAAAAAGTAATTTACTTTGCTTATGGCCGTATCACATTGAAACACCGGTTCTCGTCTGATCACCGAAGTTAAAACAATGTCGAGCCTGGTCAGTTAGATGACCAATTGGGAATATCAGGTACTGTAAGATTGAGGATGTGCGGGTGATGTAGTGGATAGCGGAATGAGAAATCAGAGAGCAGAGTTCGAATTGGTTTCCTTAAATTCACTTCCGCGCAAATACCCTTGGGAAAATTATGAATCCACCTCTTATCTCTCCCCACTGGAGGTTAAACAGAAAGACTTGTATCGGGGAAAAAGAAATTATCTCCAGAAGAAATTCTTAATGAAATATTCTCTAGAAAAAAGGTTTCGGCTTTAAATAACCCACAAAGGGTTGATAAGCCATAAAAATCAATCATTGTTTAATTTCATTAAAAATAAATAGAACCTCATAATAAACTGATCATTATATAGGAATAAATGTGATATGACTTAGAATCTATTAGAAGTGATTTCCGTTTCTGGGATCCAATTGTAATGATGATTAACTGTTAATCAAAGACGTTAAGAATACATATGCATAATACCTCGATTAGTGCGACTAATGTGTACATTAAAATCGAAAACGCATTAATCGAATATCGAACTGATAGGAAATTAGGTAATTTGTATCTCAAATTTTAGTCTCATTCACAATTAATTTCTAATTTGTGTACTTTTAAATTAAAATATAGGTACATATAAGAAGATAAAAAATGCTATGAATTAATGTTCATTAATCTGATTTTTTATGAAAAACTTATTTAGAGTGGTTCTTCGGTTCTTCATATAATTGGCGGTAAATCGCCCCCTTCAAATTTTCAAAACATAGTATTTTAACCAGAAAATTTTATTTATAATCTTTCTATTGTAAATGCGCACATCTTTTATATTTTTTAATACACGTAAATTTCTGTATCTAATTAAATCGTTCCTTTTTTTTTTTTAAAAAAATCAGAAATTTGCTTTTAAAACCTTCAAAATAAACATGAAAAAAAAATAAAAAATATTCAAAAATTTTTCACAGAGACAAATATTCAAATACAGTGAAACCTCGGTTCACGAATTTAATTCCTAGAGGCCGTTCGTAACGCGAAACTATTTTTCCAATAGGAATCAATGTAGAGAAAAAAGTCACAGTACAATAAAATTGGAAAAGAAAAGCACAACACAACACATGAATTTATACAACATGGTGGTCGACTCAGAAATTATTCTGTTTAGGTTAACTCGGTTCGGCAATGTTGTTCGAGAACCGAAATTTTGTTCGATAGCCGAGACATTTTCATTTCGATTTGTTCGACTGAGAAGTTTGCACTTTTCTGTTCGAAAACCGAATATTTTTTTATTTATGTCTCTTTCCCAAAATGTTGACATTTGTGACGATTCTCAATTCTTCTTCTTCTTCTTATTAAATCTTTGATTTTCCATTTCTTTCCGGGTTTTCAACCTGAGATCAGAAATTTGATATTTTCTCATTAAAAAATCTACACAATTTCTGATTCAAAACCATTGTTTTTTGTTTGCAAACACTGTGGAAGACGTTCTGAAGGCCGTTCCGACGAAATGTTTTGAAACTATTTTCCATAACCGAGGAAAAAAAATTTTCATCTCACATGAATTTTCATGTTCGAAAAGAAATTTTGTTTAGGGTTAACTCGGAGACGTTCGAGAACCGAAATTTTGTTCGATAACCGAATTTTCATCTCGAATTTTCTGTTCGAAAACCGATTTGTTTGACATGTGAGACGTTCGAGAACCGAAATTTTGTTCCATAACCGAGGAATTTTCATCTCGAATTTTCTGTTCGAAAACCGATTTGTTTGACATGTGAGACGTTCGAGAACCGAAATTTTGTTCCATAACCGAGGAATTTTCATCTCGAATTTTCTGTTCGAAAACCGATTTGTTTGACATATGAGACGTTCGAGAACCGAAATTTTGTTCCATAACCGAGGAATTTTCATCTCGAATTTTCTGTTCGAAAACCGATTTGTTCGACATGTGAGACGTTCGAGAACCGAAATTTTGTTCCATAACCGAGGAATTTTCATCTCGAATTTTCTGTTCGAAAACCGATTTGTTTGACATGTGAGACGTTCGAGAACCGAAATTTTGTTCCATAACCGAGGAATTTTCATCTCGAATTTTCTGTTCGAAAACCGATTTGTTCGACATGTGAGACGTTCGAGAACCGAAATTTTGTTCCATAACCGAGGAATTTTCATCTCGAATTTTCTGTTCGAAAACCGATTTGTTTGACATGTGAGACGTTCGTGAACCGAGGTTGCACTGTATGCATTTTTATTATCGGCTTATATAAAATTTATTTATTTATAACCGTCAATTTTTGTAACACTACAATCATTAGATAACGTAATACTGGACAAATAAAATAGTTACCCATTTTAGAAAAAAATTCAATCAATTGGTAAATCTAGAAAAATCAATTTTCAGTTATTATGGTTAAACCGAAGAATGTTTTACCGCACTAATCGAGTATTAGTGCATGCACTAATTTTGGTATATTTTGGTATTTAAAACTTTAGCGCACGTATCGAAAACGCATTAATCACGGGATTCTTGTATATTTCTTACAAAATATGCTAAGCTTTATATATTTGGAATGATTGTATTCTTGTCTGAGTACAGACATGTGATGAATAACAAATCTCCGAGTCGACCTCTGATAAACATTGTGAAATTAAATTATTCCAGATATAAAACTTATTGCTCTATATAACTATTGGAGAAATTCTATTCGTCTTCAAATAGTCTGAATTATATAATTTTACATATATCAGTAGTTGACTATTATTAGTTTATTTTATAAACATATGTAGTGTTCACTACCATACATTAGTTTTCGCACGACAATTGTAGCATACACAGTGGATTAAAGAAATTTCTCAATCACATCAATGGAGAGATTGAAAGTGCATATACATCGCAATGTTATGAGAGTTCAAGCGAGAGAATAACGCTATGGGAACATCTATAAAAATACGCAGGGGTTATGGTTAAGGAGTCATATCTAACCGGCAAATACGAAATTTTTTTAGAATGTTTTGTTTTGGAGAAACGTCGTTGGGAGATGAACCCAAACCGGGGCGTTCATCAGACTTTGGTAATGAAACTCTAAAGTAATCCACGGTAAAGTAGTTGAGAATTAGCAAAAATGTTAAACACATTACAATCCACCATGTTCCGATAATTCGAGAAGAAAGGGAATGTTACCAAGCTGGGGGTTAGGGTTCTGCACACTCTTAGCTAAAATAAAGCATATACACAAAAATGAAATCTATGGTTTCATTAAATATTTTTTCATGTAAAAATATCATTTTAAAGAATTGAAGATTTAAAGATTTTCTTCATTTAACAAATTAAGAATATATTACATGCTTCATTTATAATTTCGGGATATCAAAATCCTTATGACAACCAGTTAATGCCTGCAATTCATCACAAAGCTTACGAAGATGACTGGCGAGGGAACTACAACCGGTGAGCTGACGCTATCCTTTGGATAAATTCTAAGAAAGTAAAACCCGAGAAAAGTAAAATAGCCCATTTCACTGCTGCCGTAACCATTTTGCTTTTTCTAAACGAAATACTTACAAGGTCGATCCATAATGGGAGACAAATTTTCGTCCAGGTTCAGTGGTAGAGCGCTTCTCGATCCACCATCTTCAGTGCGGCATTTCAACAACATTGGAGACACTGGAGACATCGGCCCATACGTGTAGGAATATTGCTGGAAAATGGAGATAGATATTCATTTATATACAGATACACATGTATGTTTTAAAAATCATTCCCCCCCCCCACATCCCCAAGCAAGGCAGTAATGCCACTAGGACGCAGGAGGTTATAGGGTGTCAGAGAGAATGAGAAGATTTTAGTGAGGAGAGGTGAGGAAAAAGATAAAGGAACAGAGTTCAGGAAGACAGAAGATGGCATTCCGGCAAAATAGCTTCTGACATAAAAGTGCACGCGAAACAGAATCACTGAATTCCTCCATGGGAAAATTACATCAATTTGCATTCAGCTGGACTTGCTGAACATGTAGAGAGACCAAAGAGTAAGCCCATTGTGGGTCAGGCTTAGCATTTTGAGTGGAAAAAAAATCAATTGAACGATCCATTGCGTTCATCTTGTATAAAAGCCAATGTCACTTATGCTGAAATAAACAAGTTATTACGTGAACTTTTACTTGATTCAAAGCTGGAAGAGAACAAGCAAACGACATACCAATACGCCAACGGATTACTGGCGAAATATTTGGGTAAAATTATCCTAGGATGCATTTTACTTTTAATGTTACAATTATTTCTAACACGATATAATTTCAAATAATATTGACGCATTAAAATCCATTAAAGCAACGAATACTAAATTTAATATTCTTAGAATTATTACATTTTAACGAGACAACCATGTAGATAAATAATTTGTAAATCTATACGAAGAAAATGTTTTGTTTGCAAAGAAAAGCTTTTCAAATTTTCAAGTGTCAAAACAATATCGTTTTGAAAAGAAAACGTTGAAAAGAGAACGTTGAAAAGAAAGAACAGAAAAAAAAAAAAATTTTCAGAATCTAAACAAATCCAAAAAAGAAAAGAATTATTTCTGAATTAAAAAAAGAAAGAAAAGTAAAAAAAAAAAAATTTCTGAAAAAGAAAAGAAAGAAAAAAAATAAAGAAAAGAAAGAAAGAAAGAAAAAAAAAAAAAAGAAAATAGAAAAAGTTCTGTCTTTGAATTTCGTTTGGGAAAGAGAAAGAAAGAAAAGAAAGAAAGAAAAGAAAAAGAAAAAAAGAAAAAGAAAGAAAAGAGAAAAAGGCAGAAAATAAAAAGAGGAAAAAAGAAAAAAAAATAAAGAAAAAAAAGAAAGAAAGAGAAAAAAAGAAAGAAAAGAAAAAAGAAAGAAAAAAAAAAAAGAAAGAAAAAAAGAAAAAAAGAAAAAAAAAAAAAAAAGAAAAAGAAAAAAGAAAAGAAAGAAAAGAAAAAAGAAAAAAAAGAAGGAAAGAAAAAGAAAAGAAAAGAAAAAGAAAAGAGAAAGAGAAAAAGAGAGAGAGAGAAGAAAAGAGAGAGAAGAAGAAAAAAGAGAGAAGAAGAAAAAGAGAGAGAAGAAGAGAGAGAGAGAAGAAGAGAAAGAGAGAGAAGAAGAAAGAGAGAGAGAGAAAGAGAAAGAGAGAAGAGAAAGAGAGAAAGAGGAGAAGAGAAAGAGAGAAAGAGGAGAAGAGAAGGAAAATATATTAAGAGTTAAAAAAATAAGTTGAATGAAGGAAAGAAAAGGAGAAAAAGAATGCGAGAAAGAAGACGACGGCCTTACCCTCCCCCATAAAAAACAAACAAACAAAAAAAAAAAAACAACAAAACAATCAACCGATAAGGTGCATGAAAAGGAAAGGGGGCGAACACCGAATAAAATGCAGAAGTACAAATGAAAATTAAGACGAAGGAAAGGTAAGGGAAAATGATAAAAAACAGCACAGCATTTTGTCATCAGGTTTGTGTGTGTGTGTGTGTGTGTGTGTGTGTGTGTGGAGTGTGGGGGGTTGCTTCGCAGGTCCCAGATGTAAGGGGAAAATGTCTAACTGTTTGCCGTCTTCGTAGAGTTGCAAGCCTCAATAAACCAACTAATTGGATTTCTTTTTAGTATTTATAACAACATGGATGACATTTGCTAAGTTGCATTCTGACACGCTTGTACTTCCAATAAAGCGTACACGAGACAACAATAAATGCCAGTCAGTCAAAAACGAAGACAGAGTAACGGGGTGTGCACAGAGAAAAATATTTGGATGGGGGAAGAATTCGAGAAGGAAAAAGGTAAAAATGTCATTAAAGAATTCGAAATAAAAGAAGAATGATTGTATCTAAACTTGTACAACAATTTTGTCTTCTTTAGTATTTAGTGAAGACAATACCTACATGTTCCTTATATACACCCAAGATGAAAGAATCGGTAGCTAACGACAGGTAGGTAGGGTTACGGTGAAGACTATATGGTTTCTTTTTTTATCCCTTCAATGCCTGTCGATTGATGGTATCCATGCAATAGTCTTTAAGAAGCGTGCTCCCATCTGAATTCTGTTCTTTCTAAACTTTACAACAAATGCATTGCTGTTTCTTGCTTTGCTGTTTGTTGGAAATTATCTTCTGTAGTTCCAGTCTTTAAGAACTCAGGAGAACCACCTGTTTCTCCTGTATGGCAGCGAATGCAGAACAATCTCCTCAAAGAAATTTAGCTCTTATAGAAGGATGCTGAAGATACCATGGACGGACATGTGACAAACAATGAGGTTTTAGAGAAAATGGGAACAAAAAGGAAACCTACTTAGGATCAGAAAGAGACAGCTGAAATTTCTGGGGCACGTAATGAGGAAGGAGGGCTTGGAAAATCTGATACTCACAGGACAGATTGAGGGAAAAAGGGACAGCGGAAAGCAGCGTGTAACATACTTGATCTGCTTGAGTAAATGGATGGTGGAACAGAGTTTGGGAGAAATAACAAAAAAAGCAAAACTTATTAAAAGCTATAAAGGACAGGAAGATGTGGAGGGCCATGATCGCCTACGGCAGTGTCTTCTTTCAGATAAGCAAAAACCCTTTCGCTTTTTTTTATGTCAACTGCTGATGTAATGACAATTATCACTGAAAGAGTCTATCAAGCTTTAGATAAGAATGGTGAAGCTCGGGCTGTTGCTTTGGACATCTCGAAGGCAGTTGACAGGATTTGGTATACTGGTCTTTTTCAGAAATTGAAAGGTTAGAGTATTTCTGGATGAATATTTGAAATGATTCAGTCTTTCTTATCGAATAGCGAAATGAAACTTGTTTTGAACGGCCATTCTTCTCGATCTTTTTGCAAATGCAAGTGTTCCCCAGGCTTCTTATCCTTGAACCTACGCTGTTTCTAATTTTCACAAATAACCTTCCTGATGTCATCAGTTCTCATCTCGGTATCTATGCTGATGATACAACTATTTACTCCTGTCTTAATAGTAAGTCTTATCGATCCGATAATTTCAAATTGACAGCAGATCCCCAAAATAACCTATAATCTGTTGTTAAATAGTGCAAGGAGTACCTTGTTAATTTAACCGCTTCAAAAATTATATGCATATAACTCTGTCCATGGTTTCTGTTATAATTTCTAAACAGGATCCCCACAAAGAATGTGAACTTGATGGTATCCCTGCAATAGTTATTAATTAATGTGCTCCTGAAGTGTCTCCTGTTCTTTCTAAAAGCGATAATAAATGCCTTGCTGCTTCTTTCTTTCCTGCTTGTTGGAAATCCTCTTCTGTAGTTCCAGTCTTTAAGAACTCAGGCGAAATATTTGATCCTTTTTAACTATCTTTTACCCGAATTGGTTAAGCAATATTACATCGCAGAGTCTTCTTTCAGATAATCAATATGGCTTTCACTTATTTAGGTCAAAAGCCTGATGTGTTAATTATTGCTGAAAGAGTATATCAAGTTTTAGATAAGAATGGTTAGGCGAATGATTCAGTCTTATCAAATCGCGAAATTAAAGTGACTTGAATGGCCAATCTTTTTTTGCATTATTGCAGGAGTTCCCCCAGGTTTTTATTCTTGGATCTACGTTGTTCTTAATTTTCATCAACGACCCTCCACGATGTCATCAGTTCTCAACTCTGTATCTATGCTGATTCCTACCTTGTAAGTCGATATGGTTAAATTGGCGGCTGGTCTAAAACATGACCTACAGTCTGTTGTTAACTGGGGCAAGGAGTGGCTTGTTGAAAAACAAAAAACGAAACAAAAAACTGCTCTCTATTAATCGTCCTATTTGCCTTCCATCAGCATGACTGATGCTAGCCTCCAGGAGAGTGACATGTTGCACCTTATAGGAATAACGTTTTCCACTGACATGAAATGGAAAGACTATAGTGAATCGTAAGACTATAAGAAAGTTGGCTCACTGTGTCGTGAGAGAGAATGTTTCTCTCCAGAATCTATCTTAAATATATATAAGTATCATTCGTC
Source organism: Acanthosepion pharaonis (assembly GCA_903632075.3). Lineage (NCBI taxonomy): Eukaryota > Metazoa > Mollusca > Cephalopoda > Sepiida > Sepiidae > Acanthosepion > Acanthosepion pharaonis. The sequence goes on from CAHIKZ030003692.1 coordinate 401,390, forward strand.
CATGCTTACAATATTGATGCCACACATGGTCTGGTGCCCTTTTCTAATAAACCTTGAACTCCTTAATAAAATCCAAGAAGAACCAACAATATTATCTGCTCCTGATTTGGCGACTCGGCTTCAGCCCTTTTCCCACCGCCTTAATGTATCTTCGCCGTGCCTTTTCTATAAATACTTTCATGATAATTTTTCTGATGAGCTTTCCTCTATGGTACTTAGACTTTATGAATTTAAGTTCAGTACTAGATTTGCGGCAAATTCTCATCAATTTACATTTGAAATGGCTAGATATAACCGTAAGTTTTATCCTAACAGTTTAATTTCTCGCACTTCCCATTTGTAGAACTCTCTTCCTGCTTCTTGCTTACCAGTCAACTTTTCTCATATTCTCTAACACTCAGTAACCCCTTGTATCCTAGTAGCTTTATTGCCTTGTTTGAGGTGAAATGTTTTAAAAGAAAAAGTCATTATTTACGTTTTTTTCTAAAAGAAATCATGAACAGTTACACTGGGCCTTGAGACTGGATATTAAATTGACTTATCGGTTAAGAATTGTAGAAAACGTTTTTGATGTTTTTTTTTTTTTTTCTAAAACTTTCCCGATAAAAAGAATTGAAACATATCTTTGGAGCCCTGTAAATACAACTTTAAACCGTAATTATTTGTGTATAACACGCTCACACACACACACACACACAGAGTAGAGGAAAAATAATGTTTGGTTATTTGGTCGAATTTTGTGAAGTGAGCCGAGTCGTGAATTTATAACGTACGCGCGTGTATAAGAAGTGTATTTGGGCAGCAATCTTTCATCCAATTAGGTTATCTTCATTTTTTCTTCGGTTCCGACAATTATTTTGATTTCCGGCAGGAATTTCACCATAAATTATTCAATATTTCCTGATCGCTTTCGACTGAAAACAAAACGAAATGTTGTCCTATAAACCTTGGCGTTAGTGGGTAAGCTTCACATGCTGAAGGCGCTGCACAGCATTTCAACATCAATTTCTTCAACAGTTAATCTTAGAAAAGGGTAGATGATACTTATATCTATCTGACACTGAGACTTTCGCCTTGCCTTCCCAAATGTCTGCAGATGAATAGCGTCATGGCGGGATGTTGATTTCCAATGTAATAATTCGACATACGTAATCGCACAGAGTACGTTGTAATTTATTTTCAAATTACAAACATGAATTGTGAAATTGCTAATGCTTTCACTAGTAAGAAATTATTTTTTGGCTTTATTTGATATCACCTGCTACACGAGAATTTGTAATGAAAGAGAAAAGCGCTCTGTAGCGTTCAGTGACGAGAACAAGTTCTGAATAGAGACACCTAGCAGTGAAATATGCAATTAAGTATAGTTTACGCGTAACATTGGAATTCTCCCATATATGTTATATTTCTTCAAGTGTTAGGGTAACAGTTACATTTATTGTGCCCTATAGTGCGCAGAATATTTGAACCTAATGAAATTGAAATCTATGTCTTGTTCGACCGTCAATATGTGGTGTAAAAAATTGGTCTTAATATCTGGACTTATATACAAGTAGATACAGTAACTCAGAAATAGATTGTGGAGAAAAAAAAGACAGGTCAGTGAAGGAAGACAGACTGGAAAAGCAAAGCAAAGCAAAAAGAACGAAAGCAAAGAAAGAAATGAGAAAAAGAAAAGAAGGAAAGGCAAGAAGAGAAAAATAATTACAACAGAGAAAGGTAAACCAAAACAAACAAAACTTTAATAAAAGAAAAATAAAAGAAAGAAATATAAACAGATAGCTTGCCATTATTTGTGCCACCCACGGAGTGCTAGGCGTTGGTATTTTGATCATTGCATGCTCGAGGTGTGTTCCAATCAGCTCACAGCTATGGCACAGATCGTAGTCATGGCATGCTAGACACTTGTAACGGGATCCCTGTATAGGTTTCTTGCAAGTACTGCACACGACACCCAAATGTAGTTCAGCACTGTCTTTGAACAATGGTTTCTCTGTCAAAGAAAATATTCATAATAACAGCGACAAGAGGAACCGAGGTTAAGACAAAACGAAAACAAAACGCGTATAAAATTGAATGCCACAAATCCAAAACATTAAAAGTTCTTTTTAAAGATGTTAAGTTGGAACAGCAACGAAATTAATATTGCACTCTATGAAGAATCGAGAAGTCGATCAACTTGCTCAATATCTAGTTAGATCGTTTCATGGATAATTGCTGGGAATTGTTAATCGGAGATCCGAGTTCAAATTCTCTTTGGGTTCGTTATATTCATTTCACTCTTGGAAAATGTATTAATCCACCTCTTTTCTTTCCATCTAGGTACTGACCAAGCTCAACGTTGCTTAACTTCGGTGATCGTACGGGAACCGGTGTTTCAATCACCGAGTTTTGAAAACGATTTTAAACAAATTATATGAATACAAAGCACAAGATTCACTTGAAAATAACGAAATAAAATACTCTGGAATTCTGACATCCAGACAGCTCACTCATTCAAAGAAAAACGAGTTATTGTAGTTAACAAAAAGAAAAAAAAAATGAATGTGACAGAGAATTTCTGGTTTGCTGAAACAGGCCACTAGGTTAAGGTCACGCAATACCAGAATTTAACTTAAAAAAAACAAAAAAAAACACCATGCTCGCGTGACAAACATTAACATCTCAAAATCACACCAAAGATACAAATTACAATGGACTTGGAATTTCATTTAATTCTTCACATTCTTGAAGCCAGTTGAAAACTCGGCTTCTTAACAAAAGACAACACGAACTGTACACTTGCTTGTTTATACTTTAAACAGCAAAATACGGAAACTGATGTGCAAAAAAAAAAAAAAAAAAAAAAGATAAAATTATTAAATATATAACAGACCTAGCCAGAACTTGTATGAACAAATAATTGCTGCTTAGATAATCTAATATAACAAAGAAGGTAACATTTTTAAAGGCAAGCTTTTCTTTTTGCATTTATGCTTAATAACCAGAGATCGAGAATTAATAGTAACCAATAAAATAAAATTAAATATAAAAAAAAATTGACATCATTTTGTAGTTTAATAATATAGACAATTCTCGCACAAAATATGTAAAAACTGTGTGTTTTTTTTTCCTATGGGGCTATGTGAAAGGACATGTCTATATCTCCCGTCTTCCTAAAAATCTAGAAAAACTTGAGCAGAGAATCACTGTGTCGCTGGAGAATATTACGCAAGACATGCTACAGCGTGTTTGGCAGGAACTGGACTACCGATTGACGTGTGTCGTATCACAGGATTTAGGGTTTATTCTGTTTTAGAGCATATCAACCTCAATGGGTTATTTAATGCCGACAAGATTTTTGGATAGTTTCGTATGAAAAGAATACGTATTCTTTGTAAGAAACCACTTTGTAGATCAGGTTTCATTGACGTATTTTTTTTAAATGGGATTTTTGTCAAGAGTCAAATGTATTGCTGTTAATATTTTTTCCCCAAAATGTATTTCTGGTAATATTTTTTCTTCAAAAAGGTACTGTTGGTATTTTGACTATAAAAAATCTATTTTTATACTTCCATAGTATTTTGATTCCATTTTGGCGGTTAGCTATTGCTCATACCCTAACAGGTGCTACCACACGTCGTGTGACAGGTGGTTCGCATATTGAACAGTTGTGAAGCTTTTTGAAATCGATTATAAAATCTACATCCCTTTGAATATATTGTTCAAATATTGATAAATAAATCTTTTATTGTTCAACATAAAGCCTACTCGATTCCGTTAATCAGGGACATGTAGTTACATTCCAATTTTAAATTATGTGAATTTCTTTTGGACACCATGCATACTGAGAAATACATTACGTTGAATAAGGTATGTTAATCTTGAAAGAAAAATTTCTTCAATGAAAATGTTTTTTACTTTGAATAACGGTCTCTTCGATTTGAATGTATATATATATATATATATATATATATATATATATATATATATATATATATATATATATATACACACACACGTGTATGTATGTGCAAAAGCAGATATACAATAATAATAAAAAAAACGTACACAGAAAAATGTAGTGCACTGATTATAGAGCTAATATAATCAGTTGTATGAGTTTGTAACCCTAGGTTTCAAGCTTTTGCGATCATCAAGTTTGTCTTATTGAACACCTGAACTGACTACGCTGAACGGACCTTAGTTACAGTTTCTGGGAACAAGCGTGTTAACTAGCGTGATCAACCCGCTAAGCACAGCTATTTAACACACAAGCCTTGTTATGGTTTTCAGGAACTTTCCAAAAGATGACCCCCTCCAATCATGACAAATCGACAATGGTGAGATTCGAACCCGGGTCTCATGGTCTGAATGCGAACTCTGCCACATACTGTTCTTTTTTACGGTTTATCAACCCTTTATAGTTTATTTAAAATCCAAAACATATTTTGGATTGTAAGAATAATATTTTTTTGTTTTTGCGGGTCAGTATTGCATTACAAACCTTTTTGGAGAATAAATTATTTTTCTACATACAAACCATACTATTTAATCCATAGCTGGGGTGAGGAAATAGGTTCATACCTTTCCCAGGGTATTTACGCGTGAGCCACTATCAATTTCACAAGCCTGGGAATTAATGCGAAGGAAATAGGCTGGAACTTGAACTCGGCAAATAAATAATAATAAAATATCATCACAATCTACCATCTTATCAGTTACGTCATACGATCGTAAAGACTGCGTATGTTTTTTTTTTTTTTAATTTTGTCTTTGAATTAAAAAAAAAAAAAAAAAAAAGAAAGAAAAGAAAGAAAGACTGGAGTGAAGCATGTTTTTTTTAATCTTGCAGATAATTTGTCGCCAGTTTAGTTAATTCAGAATTGGGATTGTCGCTGGTTTTGATAAGAAAAAAAAAAAATCTCTGTACGTATGCATTTGGCCGGGAACGACCGATTGAGATAATGGCGGGACTTGGCAAACCCAAAAATTGTCTGCCTGCCTGCTTGCCTGTCTGTCTCTGTTACGCGCACACTTTATTTTATTTTTTCCAGTATGGCTTCGTATCGATACTTAATGGCGAAAGGTAAAAACATTTTCACGAACTTCCATTTCACATCGCATTTCATTGCCAATCGTGGATTAAACCCGACTGATTGGCGCCTATTTTTCCTTTGAAATGAAATAAGTTTTTCTATCCTCACTATCATTGGTATTCGCTAAACTTAATTTAATACTTCACAAAGTCAAACAGAGATAAGCATTGTAGGTAAATTGTGTTGCTTTAGTCTCACAAATGGCTGGGGGTGGCATGCTTGTAAGAATAAGTATTAGAGGTCCTTGGGTTGAACACACGCCATATTAGAAACGGCGGCGAGAACGGTATTTCGAAGTATATATATATCCCCAACCCTGAAACTAACCCACTTAGTAAAATATTTAATCCTAATACCCTTAAATTAAGCTATAGTTGTGCTGATAACCTAGAGCAGATAATTAAAAAACATAACAACATAGTCTTTAACAAGTATAGGAATTCAAAAGGCTTGACTAATCAACAGGTTACTAACTGCAATACTAACTATAAGAATACAAATAACAACTTATGTAATTGTAGGAACTGAATAATTGTCCACTACAAAATAACTGTGGGATTACTTCTGTAGTCTATCTTGGTACTATTTCAACAATTGAAAATCCAAATATAAAGAAGTTTTACATTGGTTCTACTATGAAAACATTCAAGGAACGCTGGCGGGGGGCATATGCAATCCTTTAATCACAGTGAATATAGGTACATGACTTCATTATCCAAGTATTTTTGGAATCTAAAAGATAAGAACAAAACACCTACGATTAAATGGAGTTTGGTTACGAAAGCTCGTACTTGTAACTCCCTATATACCCCATGTTACCTATGCCTTAATGAAAATTTGAAATTATTAGATTTAAAAACAAGGCTGATCTCTTAAATCAAAGATATGAACTGACAGTAAATTGTAAACACCGTTATAAATTTAACTTAGTGTAGGGGTCGTATACTTTAAATGATAATGATATGTCGCTGTATTTTTTAATAGATTAGTATTTTTATTGCATAATGGTCATACTTACGATATAAGTGTGTATTGTTTACCTGCATAGTGTTATCAGTGTTGGTGTAAATATATATATATTTATTTATGTGTTGGTTAGAGTATTTGCACTGAGGAATGTGTAGGTTGGTGTATAAATGTATTTATGTTTTTTTTTTTTTTACATGTGAGGGTGTATGTGTGGGGTATGTATGTATGTATATATATGTGAGTGTGTGTGTATATATATATATATATATTATGTGGGAAAGTAAGGTAGATTATGAGAGAAAAGGTTAATAATTATTACTGTATATGTGTATGTGTGTGCCTATATATGTATGTGTGTATGGGTGTGTGTATATATGTATGTATTTTTGTGTGTGTATGTATGTATATATGTATGTATGTAGATATATATATATATATATGTTTATATATATATATATATATATATATATATATATATATATATATATATATATATATGTGTGTATGTGTGTATATGGTTGATGTATATATATATGTATATATGTATATATGCATATATATGTGTATGTGTGTATATGTATGTATGTGTGTGTGTGTATGTGTATGAGTATGTACAGGTATGTATATGATTAAATCACGACAGTATAATGGTTAGCCAGCATGGTTCACTAGATTGGGTGCGACTGAGTAATGAGTTCGTTCCTCACGGGATGCCCCTTGTTTTCAGCTTTGTGCCACAATATATTTGTATATATATGTATGTGTATGTGTGTATGTATGTGTGTATATATATATGCGTGTGTGCATATATATATATATGTGTATATATATCTGTATGTCCTATTTTATTGTGTATGTGTATTTATATTTAAGTATATTTCTGTTTGTATGAATGTGTTTATATATTTGTATGTTAGACTATATGTATATTGCTGTGTGTTGGTGTTTGAAGGTATATTTATGTATCTATATGTTAGTTCGTTTATATATGTATTTGGTTGAAAGTTGTTGTATTTTTATGTATGCATGTATATATGGGTGGTTGTTATTGCAGGTAGATATATTTATGGATATATATATATGTTTATTTGTAGATATGTGTGTATATATATTTATGTATGTTTGTGTATGAATATATATATAGGTGTGTGTGTTGGAACCTATTATGTATGAGTTTGTGTGTATGTGTAGGTATGGAAACTTTGGTATATCATGACTGTTTTTTATATATCTAAGTATGTGTGCATAAAAGTCTATGTGTGTATATATGTGTGTGTATTTAGGTTTATATGTATATGTACGTACATATGTACTTGTTATCATAGATATGTATATGTACGTATATGTTTATGTTTATATATTTATTCGTGTGTATTTCTGTACGTATATGTATGTATGAATATATATATATATATATATATTTTTTTTTTTTTTTTTATGTGTGTTAATTTGTTTTTTGCTGCCGTATATATATATATATATGTATATATTTGTGGATTTCTTTATCCTGTTTTTCTTTGCCAAATATATAATGAAACTATTATCAACTTATATGATTAATAATATATATATATTTTTATTGATATTTATTGTTTTAGAGTTTTCGTTTTAATATATTAAATAATATTATTTTAAACATTTTATCTTTATATATTTGCTCCCTTAAGTTATAATTCAATAAGTGGTTAGCATTTATTTAAGTCTGAAATATTTACTGGTTGTGATTTCTCAATGTCTATGACATTGTGGATGTATGTTTGTGTACATATCGGTGTCTATGTGTATGTAGAGTGTATTCACATTTAACTGTGTGTGTGTATAAGTGTTAGTTTCCACGTCTCCTTTTTTCGTAAAGGGCTGTGGAGTTGTTCATGTATTCCCCCCACCTCTTCCTTTTTTTTTTTTTTTAAGTGTGTGTGTATATTTGTGTGTGTGTGTGTGTGTGTGTGTGTGTGTGTATGTATCTAATTATGTCTGGATGCGTATGTATTATAATCTGATTGTGTTTTTGTTGTGTCACGCGTGAGTTTAAGACCATATTCACAAACTTTAAAATAAAAACGGAAAAGAAAAAAATATATACATGTATTATCAGATGACCGGACGAATTGTAGCTTTTTGTCTTGTCAGACGTAATTTCAATGAAGAAATGAATTGAATAAACATATATATTTTTTTCTTTTCTCAATAATTTTGTAGTTTTTAAACTTAATAGTGATTAAATTTGGATTTTTAAAAATTGCCAGTTTTTAATTTTAATATTAAATTTTATCATATAAATTTATAATTATTAGTTAGTAAAATTATTTTTAATATTACACGTATTTAAAGATCTAAATAGCTATAATAGCAGGATTTTGTTGTCAAGCTTTTTGAATCTTTCTGTACTTCGTTTTTTGATTGGTTATTCTAGCTTTTGTAACAATGCTCCCCCTAGTGTAGGATCGTTAATTCATCTGAAACTTTTAAAACCATTTATTTTCTTTTCAACACCATCACTTGATAAGACACAGAGTGTGTTGAAACAAAATGGCTATTTTGTAGTGATTTTATAACATACTTATGTTATAAATTTTTTTTTTTATAAAATAATTATATCTGCTCTACTTTGTATTGAGCACTCTTTTAAGAATAGTAATTGTTGGTTATTGGAATTCATTCCGTGTATACCAATTATATACTTTGATATATATATATATATATATATATATATAAAAACAAGTTTACCCGTGCCGTCAAAAATGATGTCAATTGTTAGAAAGTTTTAATAGTGAGATGCAGTGAAAAAAAAAGTCTTGAAACAATATATTGAGATTTAATAAAGCAGAGATGAACCGTTTAATTAATCTGTGCTATTTATATTTTTTTGAACGTTCAATGGTATCTGTGATTCATTAATTACTCCTGGTGTTATATAAATCGCTTTTTGATCAATATCTTTCCAGGTTAAACATTTCATGTGTTTACTATAACAGTGAAATAGAAATATCACTCGTAAGAAAGAAAAAGAAAAGAAAAAAAAGGTTAGCAACAGGAATAAAAATACGGCAACTAGAATGCTTACTTCAAGAAGAAAGTTGAAGGAAGACGATTACTTAATAGACAAATGTATCTGAGTGCCTTACGTGAAAAGGCTTTAACAGATATGACTGCAATCTCAGAGTAAAGGAACTGATCAATTACAGTTCATTTTACTTGTGAACTAAGTCTGAATGGATATAAATATTTTACTTGTATAGAGTATTAGAACGACTAAGTAAATTAATGAGTGATTGCTTCCCTAAGTTCAATTGATTTACCTCCCTTCCCATTACTGATAGGACAGGAAATATATAAATTTACTTTGATAATTATTAAATGGTTTGACTGATTGATGATTAAGCTAACGTTTGTATATTTGTAACCAGGAGGGAAGTTGAAATAGTATTTTTTGCTTATAGGATTTTTTTAAATAAAGCGTTAGTTCTAAGAGTAACTCGAACTACCTCACAAGATGAATAGTTTGTCATATCGGCTCATTTACTATTATGTTTCGACGAGGTATCCGTTTACTAGGTCTAGATCAGTACGGCACAACGGCCAAATCGGAGAAAGATCATTTATAAATAACGTTTCTCGCAAATTTTTCAGGCCGGACACCTAGTTAGCCTTGAAAACTTGGATTTGAACGAATGGTGCCGGTGACTAAAACGTAACAACCGATACCGGCTCCTATAACGAATGGACCAGGAGATAAGCAATCATATAACATATGCATATGTTAGAGATCTGCTGCTTGAACAGGACAGTAAAATTAACCACCGAATACTAAGCTATCAGCAGGGAACAGGTATCACACTGACCCAATACAAAAGTGACGATCCATACGTAAAAAAGCAGCCATTTTTTTTTACGTTAGATATATAATAATCAATCAGAAAACCTTAAACCATATATATATATATATATATATATATATATATATATATATGCGTGAGTGTGTATAAAGAATTAATGAATAATTTTTAATCAAACATACTTATTACTTCAAACATTATTTAGTGGATACCTCTGCCCCCCCCCATTTCATTTTTACTTAATACTTATTGTTTAAAGTCTACCGACCTGTGTAGTCGAGAAATCTCAATGCGGAAAATGTACTTTTCGACTGGGATCGAACCTGCGCCCCCCTTTGTAGGAGAAACCACCGTTTGATCCGGCGTGCTTTTCTACTCGGCTACGAAGAGTGTCAAAATACAGCAAGGCTCTACTTTCGTTTTTTTTTTTTTTTTAATTTTATTTTTTTTAAGGAAAGCACTTTTCCACAGAGATATTTATATGATCAGTTTCCTATCCGAAACATAAACAAAGCAATTACTAAAAAAAACAAAAAAAAAAAAACATTAATGGATATATTTTTAATCCGGCATTTTTCAAACGGCTAATCCCAGCAATAGAGTCCATATTCTCGAATACACAAGCCGATAGATTTAAGATGCACTGTATAATGGCAACATGAAAACGTTTGAAGTGTGTGTCTCTTCTCTCTATATATATATATATATATATATATATATATATATATATATTAGTTGACGACATACAAGGTACCTTTTTTGCAGTTTTTTTTTTCTACACTCGATATGAGACTAATCCTTTCTGTACGGAAAGGTTTGACTTTTACTTACGACATTTATATGGATATATTCTGTTGAAATGAGGCATAACTTATGTAAATACGTCTCATGTGATGTAAAATGCATAATTTTCATTATGGGCGTGTACTGGATGTGCATTTCGTAATGAGGCGGGCGGTGCATACCTTGTGCGTACAATTTAAAAACTCCATCTGCCGTAGACTTGATTGCTTCCGCTAATTCACTGTTCGAGGTGAAGTGAATGAGATCTCCGTCATTATCTGGAAAATAAAACAACACAATTAGTTAAATTATGATAATTATAGGAATAATGATGTTATACAAGTAATTGCAATTACGAGACCTGTATGGAAATGAGCCAACCATTTAATAACAACATAAATACCCCACTTCGAGCAAATAATGTTTTACTCAGCCTTACATTAATTCTTTTGAGACTAACACTCATTTCAGTGTGGATTCCATTTTTCAAAATAGCAATCAAAGTAATGATTCGGGACCATCATCAGCTGTTTTGCCGGTTTCTCCTTAATCTTAATGGAGGAGGGAAGTCAGAATTTTAAGGATTGCGTTTGGTTTATCTTGTTTTACGGCATATCAGCCTCCATGACGGTAAGATTTTTACAATAGATTTGTATGAATAGAATATGTATTCTTTGTAAGAAACCAGTTTTCATTGACGTATTTTTTTAAATATATTTTTTTAAGCATTTCATCCCTAGCAAGGCGGGAAGCCACTAGCACGCAAGGGGTTACAGAGGATTTGGAGCGAGAGCAGATAGGAATGATAGAGGAAAGGATGAGGAGAAGGGTAGTGGATAAATCAAGGCAACTGGAGATGTCGATTGACATTACATTTGAATAGTTGGAGATTATAGCTATCAGAGAAACAGGAATAGGGAAGGGAGTTCCACGGGCGAAAGGTGCGAGATATGAAGTTATTGGAGTAGAAGAGACGGCTACATTTAACAGTTTCAACAGTAAAAGGGTGGGAGCGGGATGCCAGCCTCGTAGGGCGCTTGAATTCGCGAAGTCTGGGAACCAGCGGAAGCAGCTCATCGGAGCAATTACCATGGAAGTATTTGTAAAAAAAGACAGAGAGAGGCGACGGCACGTCTGTGAGAGAGCGACTGCAGACGAGATGCCAGATCAGGGCCAATTATATTGCATATCCGCCTCTGGAGCTTATCAAGAACCCCGAGGTAAACAGAAAGGGCTCCAGACCATATATGGCAGCAATACTCCATGTAAGTGCGAATGGTTGATTTGTGGGATCGATTCTGAGGAGAAAATATTTATTTTTCAGAAATGTATTGCTGGTAAGGAGGAAGTATAGTGGAGTAATGGATAGCGGCGCGGATTGCAGAATCGGAGAGCCGAGTTCGAATTCCAGTCAAATCCGTTACATTCACTTATATGCGATATGAACGGCTGGATACTTTTCGGATAGAATAGCATAATTATGTAACACGAAATAGCAATATCTTTCATGCAATCAGAATGGTTCTAATTCACTGATGGCTGTAGATATATTAAATCTGAGGCCCCACTTTGCGTGATTTTAGTTTACATTGAAGACATTCTAATCTTCAAGATGGTTGAATCTCCGCTATTTGTTTTCTTTGCTGTCCGCACATTCCAGGAGAAAGAAAACAAATTTCATTGCTTCGCACTTAGTCCCCTATTCTCTACAGTAACGTTTCATAAGCTACCCCCTCCCCCAAAAAAAAACAACCTAAGGAGACTGCTTCATAGTTCATATTAACCCTTCGAGCCCTGCGTTCCGGAACAATTTTAAGCCTTTTGCTTGATTCCCCCCGAGTCGAAATTCACAAATTAATTGGTATGTAATGTTTCCCGGTAGATATAAAAATAGTTACAAGTGTTTACCCACCGTTTAACCGGTAACTGGGCATCAAGTCATTTTTCTCTATCACTGTTCAACCGGTGGTTGGGGATTACGTCATTTTTCTCTTCTACCGGTAAATCGGTGGTCAGTGCTCAAAGGGTTAACAGAACAGCATTCACTTTCAATCTCATCTTTTTATCGACAAAACAAACACCAGAAGTATTGATCTTTTGTCTCATAGGAAATGAAACAGATCATGGTATAAATAAGCTTGCTGGGTAAGAAGATTGCTGGGTTGGTCTGGGGGAACTGGATGTTTTACATGAGCGGCAGAGGTCAGCGTTTCAAACTCCCATTTCCACTTTTAGTAATTTCATTATTTGTGTCGTAGCTCTGATGAAATTTTAAGTATTTTCGCTCTAGACAGGAGGTTAGAGTCAAACGCCTGTATTTCGAAAGCCGATTTTAAAGTAAACTTGGAAAACTGACACAACATAGCCCCACTGTTTTTATTCATTTTTCACTATTTGCTTTCATGCAGAAGTAAGATATGTCTAATAAATATTAAGATAAAATTTCATCTTTTTTATCATTTCACCTCAAGTAAGGTGAAAGCCGCTAAGACGTAAGGGTTACTCAGTGTGAAATCCCCCCCCCAAAAAAAACTGAGAAAGCGCTGAAGAGAGTTAAAAGACAAGGATTCAAGGAAACAACAGATGAAAATTGATTGTGCATTTACATTTTAGAAGAGCGTAGAAAGCAAGAAGCCGAAAAAACATTTCTACAAGCGAGAAATTCGAGACAAGTAACTATTAACATAGAACTTACATTTAGAAGTTTCAGCAATAAAAAAAATGAAACAATTTGGTACAACTTAAATTCGTAAAGTCGAGGTACCAAAGAAGTAAGCTTATCAAAACAATCACCATGAAAACATTTATAGAAAAGGCAGAGGGAAGCTACGTTACGGCGGTGGGAGAGTGACGGAAGCCGAGATGCCGGGTCAGGGCCAATAACATTGCAGATTCTTTGGATTTGATGGGTATTGTAATAAGACACGACAGATCTATTCAGATGCGCCTATCACGTACACCCCCGCACACTGACGTGCCAAAAGTTATAAGATCACAGTCTATTGTGATGCAGAAATTCTAAGGTATAACGAAACATGCCTTCCAGAAATTAAGAGGTTAATCATTTTAAGATTAAGGAGATAAGAAAATATTCTTAGAAACAAAGAAAAACATGGCCGAAGTGCCATATCGTATCCAATCTCCTATATGGCAGTAATAATAAAATGGTTTACTTTCGATATTAAAAGAGAACCAAGTTTGATAATAGAAGGACCATACATCAAACAGCATCAGTTGCTATGAAATAAAAAGAAATAAGTTAATCGACGAAAGACATTTCGAAAAGATGTTAAACCATAAACTCTCGATAAGCTATCCAAAGCTCTATGATATTTTTAGGTGCAGGATCTTGCGCACGAACAGACCTCACCAATTCGGGTCAACTTGGATCCGATGACAGCGCATTTCTTCTGTTGAAATAACCCATCGTGAGTGGGATACATAGAGTTTATACATGGGTTCAAATATTCACGAAGGAGTGGAATCTAGTTGTCACGGGTCAATTGTTTAAGTGTTTTGTGGAAACGACTCCCAAGAGGATACGTCCCCGATCGTTACAATCTTAACCAGTTCGAGTCTAGAAGTAACCGTTATCATCACTCACACATCCCGTGAATCATATTCTGTAACCCTCTACCTCGAGTTACTCTTTGGCCTTGTAAAAAAATGACGAAAAAATAGCGGAATAACGGAAGCAACCCGTCCTACGTGAACACGCCCAGAAAAATTATGAAAAGACTACAAATCTGAAAGGTAACTTGTTGACATCTAAGGTCCATACATCATCTACCATTACATTTACAGACTGCTATACCATAACCTTTTGCACGTCAGTGTATGTTTGTACGACTGTATTTGAATGCATCCATTCAATACTATTTGATTTTTAACCAATCTTTCGTTAGTTATTTACATTATTCGGACTATTAAAAGAGACTCGAGGTGATAGAGATGTGATTCTACAAAAGGATGCTAAGAATATTCTCGTTTGGTTTGCTTCGTTTTACGGCATATCAACCTCAATGGTTTATTTAATGCCGACAAATTTTTTTACTTCTGGTAATATTTTTTCTGCAAAAAAATGTATAGCTGGTAATACACATTTCTTTTTCAAAAATTTATTGCTGGTAATACACATTTCTTTTTCAAAAATTTATTGCTGGTAATAAATAATTTTACAAATTATTTCTGGTATTAAAACCTATTTTTACATTTACATGGTCTTTTGACCCCACTTTGAGAGTTAACTATTTGCTCATAGTAGGAACACCAGCAAATAAGAGGGGGTTCCACGCTCCCCAAAACCTCCTGATCAGAGGCCTTGCTGTTGGACGTAGTTTATCGTCTTACCAAGGATGGAAGAATATTATGGACCGAGCGTGTGAGCAACGATGAGGTCTTAGAGAGGATGAAAACAAGGCTTATACTTAATATCAGGAAGATGCAGTTACAGTTTCTGGGACATATAATGAGGAAGGAGGGCATGGAGAATCAGATACTCACGGGTCGAATAGATGGAAAGAGAGACAAGGGAAAGAGACTCAAGGCAACGCAGATTTGGTTCTACAGAAGGATGCTAAGGATATCATGGACCGAGCCTGTGTGCAACAATGAGGTCTTAGAGAGGTTGCAAACAAGGAGGAGGCTTATACTTGATATCAGGAAGAGGTAGTTGAAGTTTCTGAGACACATAATGAGGAAGGAGGGCCTGGAGAATCTGATACTAATGTGTCAAATAGAAGGAAAGAGAGACAAGGGAAAACAAAGATGACATACCTGGCGGACTTAAGCAATTGGATGACAGAACGTGGTCTGGGGGAGGAATCAGGGGGGAAGGAACATGTTGAAAGCTGCAAAGGATAGAGGAAGGTAGAGAGCCATGATCGCCTACGTCCTGAAAGAGCATGGCACATACAAAGAAAATTTTCATCTTCATTGCCATATTCACAACGTTTCGACCGTTGTGCGCCTCGGCCTTCTTCAGGTGATTGAAATTATGAACCGAACCCTTTATTTCGTCCATCGGGGTAGATTGTTCTAGTTTCACGTGTTATGCTTCTTCCGGGTGTCTCGGTTATTTCCCTTTAAAGCAACTCTCCAAGTTGTTTTTTTTTCTTTGTGAATATGGCAAGGGAGATGAGGATAACAGTCCGAATAATGTAAATCATAATACCTCATCTCGGAGATATAGACAAACTGTCGTTACTTGTGTGTGAAAAAAAAAGCCATACATATTAAATGTGAGCCTTTATTGCCAGTTAAGACGTTTGATGACGGCAAGTGAACGAACTCGTAGTCAAATAGAACGTTTTACCAAAGAGTTAATATCGAGACATTTGCGTTTACTTCCTTTTATAACTTTAGAAAAGTTATAAAGGGTGTTCCAATAACTTGGACAGATTTTAAATGTGAATTAAGTTTAAACGTATGATTTTTTCTTTCAGATTTAACTTAAGTCTTTGCCAATTTCAACCATGGAAAGATTAAAAATCAAACAACGTGTTAAAGTTTCAAGAGTGCAATTGGAAACATTGTTCGCAAATTCAAACGAACTGGGTCGGTAGCAGATATGAAAACTCCATTGTGTGCTCGTTTACGTCGTTCAGCTGAAGACATTTCTGCGATGCACGAGAATCTGGCCGAAAATCGAGACACCTATATTCGTCATCGCGCGCAGGAATTGAAACTCAACAACAACGTTAAATCGTTTCTAATTGCTCTCTCAGTTGGTCGATTATGTTGACCAAAAAACGCGAAGTGCGGGAAATGCATTTTTGTTTGAACGCCCATTTTCATAATAGGCTTCGATAACTTTAACACATTGATTGATTGGCAATTTCAACCATGAAAAGATTAAGACTTTAGCTGTTAAATCTGAAAGAAAAAGAAAATCATTAGACGCTTAAACTTAATTCACTTTTAAAATCGGTCCAAGTTATTGGCACACCCTTCATTTGTTCAAGCAATAAGCATTAAAAATCTTAATTTAACATGAACCCAGACTTTGATTCTGTGTTTTACAATTTAAAAAAAAAGTTGTCTGTAGAAAGAATTCAGAGGTGAGATAAAACTGAGAAAGCAAGTAATTAAATTTATCGACAGAGAAAAAGAAAACAGGAAATATAAAATAAAATGTGAAAGAATAGACAACACGAAAGAGAGCAAAGCTAGAACAAAGAGAATGACCCATAAAAGGGAAAGAAGGAAAGGCAAGAAGACATGGATATCTATCTATCTATCTATCTATCTATCTATCCATCCTCTTGTTCTTGAGCCGGCTCCATTATTGGAGTTTCATGGGAATTTGTAATTTACAAGCGGTCCCCACCCGCATGTATGAGATTTGATTATAGTGGTGAAGGTTTCGTGCAGGACCATCCACACTTTTTGAAGGGCCGATTACAGAGAACTGGTCCCCAAACGACCCTCCGCAGATTTTGAATTCAGAGTTTTCCTTCTCCTATAGAATCCAGTCTGTCCTGCTACTTACGAGAAGAGGATTCACACCTTTCCCAAGGGTATTAGCACGTAAGTGAATGTAATAGATTCGACTGGAATTTAAACTCAGCTCTCCGATTCCTCAATCCAAGCCGCTATCCATTACTCCACCGTGCCTCCTCTCTCATTATATATAAATATATGTGTGTGTTTTACATTGTCTCAAATAGTTCTATCGAGATATGTGCCATATATATATATATATATATATATATATATTCGTGTATAAGCAGACTTCATGTAAAGTGCGACACCTGAAATTTTTTTGCATGAATTCGCCCCACACCGCACCAAAAATATTACCTGTGTACAGTGACGGTTTTGTTTTGGTTTGGCATATTTTATTTTACGGCATATCAACCTTAATGGTTTATTTAATGCCGACAAGATTTTTAATATATGTTCGTATGAATACAATATACATTCCTTGTAAGAAATCAGTTTGTAGATCAGGTTTCATTGACGTATTTTTATAAAATTTTTTTGTCGAGAATCAAATGTATTGCTGGTAATATTTTTTTCATAAATGTATTGTTGATAGTATTTTTCTTCAAAATGTTTTTACTATAAAAATCTATTTTTATACTTCCATAGTGTTTTTGACCCCATTTTGGGTGTTAACTATTTACCCATAGTTGGGACTAACAAGGCCTACCATCCCGGGGTCAGGGTGGATATGGGAACAGCAACTGACAGGTAGTTCCACGCTCCTCAAAACCTCACGATCAGAGACCTTGCTGCTGGATGTAGTTTATCGTCATACCCAGAATCTCTCACCGAAAATTCATGATTTTTCAAAAAATTACCTGTGTATAGTGCGACCCTCTTTTTTTTTGCATAAAAAATGATAATAAAACTCTCACTATGCCTCAAACAATGTCAGATTTTCCCGTGATGCAATCAGTCTGGTGCGCTTTTGATCAGGTAATTAGAGAAGACGTGACATGCCAAGTTCATTGTTCTGAATACTCTCGCACAGGATATGCTAATAGCATTAGCTATTTGATTTATTGTCAGTCGCCTGTCATCCATCACCATGTAGTGAACACGGCCAATGTTTTCCACGATGGTGGCAGATGCAAGACGTCCTTAAGGGTTATTTTTAAGACTTTCTCTTCCCATCCTAAATTCACTTTTGTATTACTGATAAAGCTGGAGTACCAACTATGTCATTATAAATGTCCTTTCTATTTGATAATGCCACGATGCCAAATTTGGTACATATTCAAGAGTAGTCGCTAATAGTTACTTTTGAAAAGTCAGTAGTTAGTTTAATTCGAAAGAAATCATGCTGTTATTATTAAGAAGAGCTGAAATTATTGCATGCAAGATTTCACTCCTTCGTAGTCAGCTTATAAACTTTTCAGCCCACCTCCGTATATACGGTATTCGTTGGCTGTAGACACAGGGATGGTCTTTGGTAATTATATACAAAGAAATGTTGATCTTTCACCCTTTCTACCTACGCATGCGTTGTAGGCATTCCTATTTAGCATATATATATAAAATTTTATCATATAGACAAAACCATTTTACTCAATACAAAGATGCAACTTGGTTTCTGTGCAGAATCGAAAAATGGTAACCATTTGCGATTCTCACCCGTCGAAGTGCAGTTGAAATGCACTGAAACCAAGTTGCATCTTTGCAGTGAGTAAAATGGTTTTGTCTACATGATAAAATTATAATAAATAAATTATCGCTCTAGTATCGGCATCGAGTCCTCTTTTGGATTAATGCTGTGAACGTTGGAATTTATATATTATATATTACTTTCGTTCTCATCGCATCGGGTATATATATCTCCAAGATCCTAATGTACAGCCAGTTAGATCAGGACGCCCATGTCTAAGATACAAAGACAAGCTGAAAAGCAACTTGTCAGCAGTCAATACACCACATAACACTCTTGAGCGCTTAGCTTTGGAGTGGGTAAAATGGAGATCAACGTATTTTAGTGGACTCAGCAATTTTCAATCTGCTTGCCTGAATCATCTTCAAGAAGCGAGAGCAAGATCTAAAAGGTCAGCCAATCTAACAGTGATCTCATCTCACAATCCTCACACTTGCTCCATATGTGGCCTCCTTTGTAAATCACTAGCGGGTCTTAAATGCCACTTAAGACTATCATAACTGAATCAATAAGCTGTCAGATCCTCATACGTCGAAACCGACGGGTAAGTCCATATATATATATATATATATATATATATATATATATATATATATATATATATATATATATATACACGCAATTGCGGCTAATAATGATTAATGACTGGTTGCTTGTTTCGAACGGTCTGCTAGGATAGCTAGATAATTTCTATTCCCAACGTCTATCTAGATTCATTTGTATTTCTTCAAGATCAACAGAGCCAACCCGTGGCTTACACTGTAACCTTATTGACGGCTTATGTGTGAGAGAGAGTGAACAATAGTTTCAGTCACTTTCTCACCGACGTCACGTATCTTTCCTCTGTCATTTCTACGAATATGTTTCATCGCAACTGCTCTGACGATCCTCACCCCCCCGGTGCACCGACTACGTAAGTTTAAGTGTGCTCACTCTACTTGCTTTGGTCTGTTTTTTTTTTATGGATTGTATTTCATATTTACACGCATATTTTTTACGAAAATGAAATAATGAGTTTTGGTAAGGGTGTCCACGTCGCTACCGAATGTGATGCAATCAGAGCCGCTGCAAAGATCTCCTGCCCCTCACCCCCCTTCGCCGCTACCTCTCAATTTTCATAAATGTAGTATTCATATAAAATGCAAATTTTATTGTAACCTAATTATATACAGCAATGGATCATGTGTAATATAGGTGAAAAATAAGACTAGAAAAAAATTGAAAATAAATACAATGTATCTAAATACAAATTAGAGACATGTCATAATAGATCTTTCTATCTTAAATAAGAGACATGTCATAATAGATCTTTCTATCTTAAATAAATCAACAATGTTTTGCAGCAATTTTTAACACCAACCGAGATTTTTTTCTTGTTAAAAGTTGAATTTTAGGACATTTAACATTACGGATAAAAAAAAAAAAAATATAGTATTTTTTTTCGAAAAAATATACTGGTTTTGCATGAGAAAAAGATTTGTACCAAAAAAAAAAAAAAAAAAAAAAAAAACCCGGGAATGAGGTCAAAAATAGTCAGTTGTGATTAGTTTAACTTGTAACATAAAAATGTAAGTAGAATAAAGGAAATGTTGATAAGACAGCGAGGTCACAAAGTATTGCCTGGAGCCCTTAATCAGGTATGAAACATACGGTTACTAAGCGGTGACAGTATTTTTTATACTTGAACGCAATCTTCAGACCAGATGGCCCCTTGGTGTTGACCTCAGTGTCCACTTTTATGTTTACACACGCTCTATCGATGATATCGAGCACTTTTACCGATAAAAATAGCATACCTTAAAACTATATTTCTATAATTATATATATATATATATATATATATATATATATATATATATATATATATATATATATATATATTAGTGTGTGAGATAGATTGTAGTAGAAATATTGTGGTTGGATGAGTTTTTTTCAAACAGGGTCTAGTGTAATTACAGTATCGTGCGATGCGATATGTGGTTCGAGGAAATAAGAGGAGCCTCCGAAAGAAAAAATAAGACGTCAGTACGAGGTGGAGAAAAATGGGGATATTGTAATATTTCCTGTCATACTACTTTATACAAGGTCACCACGCGGGCGTTAGAAGAAGTCCTCTGACAGACGAGATAGGAATAATAATTCCATAGTTTTAAGATTCATTTTTATTTCTGACTAAAAAAAAAAAAAAAAAACAACAAAAAACAAAAACAAAACAACCAAAAACAAAAGTAAAATTATTTTGTTTAAGAACTGGATTCAAGAATTTCTTTTCAAACAGAAGGTTCCAAACTTTTTTTGACTGTTGACGTTTTCTAGGAATCTTCAGGGTTCTGATTATTCTAATTAGAATTTTTTTTTTTTAAATCGATAAAATGAGACTAGCTTAGTAAAAATATACTTAAAAAAGGAAATTAATATTAAAAATGTCTACTGAAAAAAAAAAAAAAAAAAAAAAAAAAAAAGATTAATAAAAGCATTATGAGGTCTGATGAAAAAAAATGTGCTATAAAAAAAAACAAAAAAAAACTACAACATATGTTAATTTGGAATTTAATCTCCTTCGAAGTAATCCCTTTCCGATGCCACACACTTTATCCAGGGTCGTTTCCACTGATCGAAACATTGCTAGAACTCCTTTTTTGGGATAACGAGCCTCGTCACATTTACTTGGATTTCCTCGACGTCCTTAGTCCTTTTAAGTGGGTTTTCATTTTTGAAGGGTGGAAAACTCGTAAGGTGGGGGGGGGGGGATCTGGGGAATATGGTGGTTGTCAGACCTGGGGATTGTTGTGATTGTCCAGAAACTGCTGGTCTCTGATAGAATCTCTGTGGTGTAGTGAGACAACCACACTCTAGACACTATCCTTCCAAGTACTTCCATATACAACGAAAGTGAGCGAGAACGTTATAACTTAATGTATATGCACAACAGAGTTCAAGGTCAATCTGTACCAATCGGCGTACTTTAGCTTCGTTACCATGGCAACAGTCCGGATAGTTTTTTGATCAGACCTAGTATGTGAATATTATAAAGCAAAGTCCTATTAAAGTAATTGCCGCTAAGATAGTTTTAACTTTATGCGTGAGCCACGTACACAAAAAGTTAAATTGTACTATTCTTGTTTTATCCCAAAGATGAACTTTTTTTTATCATCAGAAAATTCTATGAATTTTAGAATTTATCGAATGCCAACGCACTGACAGTTCTTTATATAGTTTTATTTATTTTCAGGCAAAATATTTCTGCCAGGAGATTAACAAGCATAAACTGTAAACGTTTAGTGCATTTGGCTGCAGGCAACAGAAAGGTTGGTGGGGAGGACTTAAAAGGTAAGGAAAGAATAAGAGAGAAAAGTGTACACACAAACAAAAAAAGTGCAAAGTAATATTTGGTTAACGTGTTTTAGTTTTGGCATTTTAAAACTATTTAATGGTGGCTTATTATGTAAAGAGTGAAAAGAAAATTTGAAATGACAGGCCACAAAACGATTAATTGTATGAAAATAGCTATGAACAGACACAGCTCTCTGACTGCTAACAGCGGAGTCAAAGGAGAGAGAAAAAGACAGACATGTTGATGATTAAAAGGTGTTGATGATGATAATGTAAGTATATACAGTGTGATAGCGAGATCTATCTATATGTATGTCCCGCTCATTGTAAAAAAAAACCAAAAAAAAAACCAACAAAAAACCACCACCACCACAACAACAAAAAGAAAACGTTTACAAGTGATGGAAGCACTTAAAAAACAACAACAAGAAACCAACCTTTAAGAACATTGATTATGAACATGGTCATAGTGTGCTGGCCGTATTTGGAAATTAAGAATATGTCTATATCTTTCAGCATCTTTGGTGCCGCTTTAGCGTGTGTCCTCCCGATCGGTGTATCCTATCACCATTTATATCCTACATTATGAAAATTTCTCCGATTTAACCAGTAGAGAAGACAATATTTATGAATAAAAATGACAATAGGAAAACTGGTAATTGCTGACGCGTTTCGTCCAATGTGAACTTTATCAAAGCAAAAATAAAAAAAAAAAAAAAAAAAAAAAGTCCACATTGGACGAAACGCGTCAGCAATTACCAGTTTTCCTATTGTCATTTTTATTCATAAATCCTACATTATCTAGCGTTAGGGGAAAAGCAAAAACGGAAGAAGGGATGCTATTTATTGTTGTATTATAAAATTTTAAAGAAATTTGGCTAAAAAAAATCATAAAACAAGATATTTGAATCCTTTAAATAAAAAACATTCTGAATATCTTTTAACATATCGAGAACAAAAGTCCTTAATCATGTATGATACACACTAAAGCAGAAACTGATCAGTAGGACATACGTTAAAAGCGACGCTGCAACTTTTATACCATCAACAACAGCACTGACATACCAGTTATTATAGTAGCATAAAAATTCATTTTACTAATGTCCGCCCTATACAAGGCCTAAGGGCCACTTAAGGTAGAGGCTTGCTGAAGGAGGTTGTTGGGTGAATAGTAAGAGTAAGGGGCACATTTCATGCGGATGCGTGGGAAAGATAACACATAAGCCTTGAAAATGGCTATTTGACAGAGTTGTTTTTTTATGACTTACCAACCTTTTGTGGGTTATTTAAAGCCGAAATATATTTCGGATTGTAGGAAGTTGCTTACAGTATACAATTTTTCCAAACTGACCGCCGATCTAAGTATTGAAACGGTGTTAATGCGATTTGACCGTCGGCTTGAGAATGGCTCAATCCTTTTCTTTAGAAACTGCTTTGTTTACGTTAGGTTACGAAACTGAGCAGGTATGTCCATTTCAAGAGTTAGAGAAAAATCTTTGTTTAAAAGGTAATATTCAGATTTTGCTTGGCCATTGCTGCGCTCCTAGGGGAACGCAGGTTCGAATCCTGCCGGAGAGCGTGTATTTTTCTCTAATAAGATTTCTCGAATATTCAGACCGGTAGACGAAAATGAATAAATAGGCGGTTTAATAAGTAAACAGAACGTCTACTCAAATACAAGTATCCACTAGAATTGACATTTAAGTAACACAAATCTGCCGGATTAATAGATAAAATATAAATATATATATATATATATATATATATATATATATATATAAGCAAAAATCTGCGGAAATTAAGTATTTCCGTACATTTTTTCAGGCGATCTTTAAAACTTATAAAAAAACCTAGCAACATGGAATGGGCACAGTGACAATGTGCTAAGTCTGGCTTCTGCAGCTGGGGCCGAAGGTGCCAAGTAAGGGTCTACAGCCGAGTCCGAAGGTACCGATTCTGGAGGAATATAAGAGAATGCATTTCCCACCCTATTTTCATTATTGTTTGTTGCAACATATTTTGCAACCTGATAACTGGTCTTGTTACTAAAAAGGACTTAGAATATGTCAACCAAGTTTTGTTACCAATAAAAACAACAGTTGGTAAAATAGTTGGAACCGTTAGAACATTTCGTTCAAAATTAAGACCAGGCGATGTACTAATATGAGTATTACTATATCACAAGATGTCTGATTACTCGGCTGTAGACCCCTACTTGGCAACTTCGGCCCCGGCTGCAGAACCCAAGCTCTACAAATTGGGAATGGCCAAGAAGCAAAGCACAAACACATTATTACTAAATAACTGTGCCATCAAATAAGATCTTCATTTGCTTCAAAGAGAAATTGTACTAAACAATTTAGCTATATTATGACGTTATATGTTATACAGGGCAGTAGTTTTAGTATGGTTTTCAATAAAATCATATTCATTGAGTAGCCTTTTTGTAATCTATGACATTTCTTGGTTTTTACTTATTGAATACTATAAACAAATTGCAGGTTTTGCTTGTGGTGGTTCATAATTAGAATTCGGTTTTGAATATATTTTCTAGTCAATGTATTTAATAAAAAAAATTATTTAGATTTATTCTTGAAATAGTAAAATTTTGAATCCATTTTTTAAGCAAAAACCAGCGGAAATTAAGTATTTCTGTACATTTTTTCAGGTGATCTTTAAAACTAATTGCTCAAAAAGCTATTAATCCAACTTTTGGTGTCAGCACTTATCAAACGTCAACTCTCACACTGAGTGTAATGTTGATTTCCCAAAGAACGCAGAGCTTTTTAAGCTTATTTCGTCCGGTGCAATATCAATTGGAGAAAGGAAAATAAAAACAAAGATTATGTTGCGCTAATCTTCCAAAACTTGCCATGAAAATTAGTATTGAAAAATCTTGCTTTTCACTTGCTCTTGAGCATCTTCGAATGATGTCAGTAGAAAATGTTCAACTCCCTCAAGCAGTGAGCAGATCCTTTGAGAGAAACTGATGTTTTATTTATTTTTATATACAGAGAGTCAAATATTCTATTATTATACACAGAACAGTTATTTAAAAACAAAAATCAGTATTTTCTGTCTGAATTTCTGGGATGAAGAGTTATTATTTTCATTATTTATATTTAGACTATTGTCCTGATCTTTGTTATTATTGTTAAAACATTCCGGCCGTTGTGTCCTCCAGCCTTCATAAGGTGTATATCGATTCGTGTTACCTACAGGGAATTTCTGTTTGGAATTCCCTGTAGGTGATCCGGATCGACAGACATCTGATGAAGACCGGGGAGCACAACAGCCGAAACGTTGTGATAACAGCAGCAAAGATGATGACAATAGTCCACATGTAAATAAGGATTTGAAATTAGGTTACCCGGATCGACACACACCTGATGAAGACCGGACGGCACAACGGCCGAGACGTTGTCATAACAACAGCAAAGATGATGACAATAGTCCACATGAAAATAAAAATCAGTATAGTCCCCAAATAAATTGCGTACGTATTTAACCTGAAAACACACAAAGAAAAAACAATGAGGCAAACTGCTCGAAAGCAAGTGTAGAGCCGCACCAGGTGGTTCGCATCCGTGATAACCGTCACGGTACTGTGACGCCACTGGTGGTGGGATTCCCTAGTAATAACTTCCTAGAGCTAATTGTTCAAGAGACTCAGATCAAGAGAGCTGAGAAGACATACGTTGGAAGTGACATGGTCATGAAATTTCTTGGGCAGTCACTCCTGGGTCAGGTGGGAGAGAGAGATTTTTATTGGAACACGTACGGCCATGTCTGGGTCACACTTTCGTTCCAGGCTTGACCACCGTATACAAAACGAGGGTGAGCGGTGGCAGAATTTTGTCTTCATTACTCTCCCCCCATCCCATCACTGGAGCTTTGGATATATTACCGTGGTTATTTTCATCGAGTCCGTTCATCTTGACGTCCCACCTAGTTACATTCGAGAAATCGACTCTTTGAATCGCTCTGGTTCGAAACTTGTAGCACGAACAGATAATCGCTTTTCATTTCCTGTGTTAGACTGAAAGCTACCTTGTTAATGCTCTCAATATATTTGACCCCCCCCAACAAATGGGGGGGGGCAAATATATTGAAGGCATTAACAAGGTGTGCCTTCATTCATCTTCTTACATGGCCTCAGACTCAACACAAAGACCTACTTCGTGCCTCGAGAAGGAAGAGCGCCCTGGGTCAAGAGGGGCTCTACTGGAAGACCCTATATCTGGCAATAGGACTCTGCACCAAGCCATACAAGAAAGAGAACCCAGTCATGGCTGCCAGAAAATTTCTGTGAGCACATCACCCCTTATATCTGGCCACCTTACTCCCCAGACTGCAACCCACTTGATTATTATGTGTGGCGCAGTTGAGCGAGAGACCAACAAAATCCTTGTAACACCAAAGATGAACTGAAGGCAAGAATCATGGCAGATTTCACAAACTTAAACAAGGAGACCGTCCCGAAATGTTGCAGGAGATTCTGAAGTCACTTGGAGGTCGCTGTTGAAGCCATTGGCGATTTTATTGAATAAATTTACTTTTAGTATTTCAAGATATTTTTGTGTAATTTTGATAAATATATCTGTTAAAATGAGATGTCAGTGTTATTTTCATTTTTGCCTCATTTAGACGACGATTTATCCAGCGCACCCTGCATTTATAAAGAATACACACACACACACACACACATATATCTATATGAATGAATGAAGCTATTATCTTAGAAACACAAAGAACATATGGCACAGTGGATAAAAGGTGTTAGTTAGATCCAGTTTTAGTTATTAGTTATTCTGCTCGAAAGAACAGGTTAAAATTGTTTCGTGTCAGCCTCACTATGTCTTCTCAACTGAGCAATGGTGAGGAAAAAGATTATTCAGGCCTTCAGTAATGATACCAACCTTCATACTCTGGCTTCGATCTTTAAAGTCCATTCAAGAACCATCAAAAGAACGGTGAATAAGTTTTAAAAAGAGGGAACAGTAAAGAGGAAAACTGGATCAAGAGGTCACAACGGTAAAAGGGGTCATCATTTCAACTTAGAGCTAAAAACATTCTTATTGCTCAAAGTACAGTCCAATATTTTTATAAAAATCTCGGAGAATCCCAGTAGATATCTTTCATTTCTAAGATACAACGGTTCAAAACAATTTAACAATTGGACACTTTTGCTGTTACTCCAGATGTGTGTGTGTATACCTGTATGCGTGTGTGAATGCCTGTGTGTGTGTGTGTGTGTATGCCTGTGTGTATGTTTGTGTGTGTGTGTATGCCTCTGTGTGTGTGTGTGTATGTGTATGCCTCTGTGTGTGTGTGTGTGTGTGTGTGTATGCCTCTGTGTGTGTGTGTGTGTGTGTGTATGCCCTGTGTGTGTGTGTGTGTGTGCCTGTGTGTGTGTGTGTGTGTGTGTGTGCCTCTGTGTGTGTGTGTGTGTGTGTATGCCTGTGTGTGTGTGTGTGTGTGTGTGCCTATGTGTGTGTGTGTGTGTGTGTGTGTGTATGCCTCTGTGTGTGTGTGTGTGTGTGTATGCCTCTGTGTGTGTGTGTGTGTGTATGCCTCTGTGTGTGTGTGTGTGTGTATGTGTGTGTGTGTGTGTGTGTGTGTGTGTATGCCTCTGTGTGTGTGTGTGTGTGTGTGTGTGTGTGTGTGTGTGTATGTGCTATTTATAAAGCTTACGGTATCATCGCCAGTATAAAGTATAAGGTTAAATAAAGAATGAAATTAGGGCAGGAAGAAGGTGCTGCGGCAATATTTCAAATGTGCGATGGCAGGGGGTCTGCTTGTATTGATACTGGTAGCCAGCCTGTTTCGTATTTTACTAAAGGGATTTGACAGCAGTATGGCGAATAATATTCATTCAGAAAATTTCCTGGTACAGTAAAAGTACCTGTATTATAGGTGCTCCAGGTAATCTTCGAACCATGAGTAGGACTGGGACGACTGTTACAACATTCAAAAACGTATTTTCTGTCTGTATTTCTGCTATAAAGAGTTTTCATTATACACATTATTTACAGTCGGATTAATAATATCCTTATCTTTAAGATCAAAGCATTTCAGCCATTGTGTCTTCCGACCTTCTTCAGGTATCTGCCGATCCCAATATCTAAGGGGGATGAAAGCATCGGTTAGTGAATTTGTTCGCATAGTAATTATAGGTTCAATCCCTGTCATAGGTAGTACAGATATATACTCAGAAGAAACATGTCTTGAAATCTTTGAGCAGTATAAAAAAAAAACAAACAAATAAAAAAACAACTAACCAAAACAAGAAACCCCTAGACATTGACAGTTGAATGAGAAAAACTATCCCGTAGATTGAATAAAGGGTTTTGTTTGAACTTCGCTGAAGGTTACACGTATCGGCAGACACCTTAAGAAGTCCGGAGTGTACAACGATCGAAACGTGACCACAGCAACATCTATGGGAACAATAACGTTAATATTGAAAAAAATAAAAAAA
>CAHIKZ030003692.1:435000-442500 GCA_903632075.3 Acanthosepion pharaonis
ACAAAAAAACCCCAAAAAACAAAAAAAAAAAAAACGTTGATTTTTCTTCCTGTGTTATTCTTGCTGTATACAGGCTTTCGTTGGGCACCTCGGCGTGGTATAATGGTTAGCAAGCTTGTCTCGCTAGATCAGTTACAACTGAAAAGCGAGTTCGATCCTCACGAGATGCCCCATACATTCGGCCTTGTGCCACATCTAATCTACGCTTGGAAAATAACTATACAGACTTTCGTTGTTATCGAAGAGAGCAACGATTTTCCTTTTGACGAGTGAAGGGTGCTTTTCGACCAAACGTTTATGGACACGTTACAGATGCTGGACATATAAATGTGCATTTAACGTTACATTGTGTTTTAAGAAATCTTACTGAATAACATCCCTACAATCTCACCACACTCTTAACATTAGCTTTTTTTCTATGGAGATCAGTTTTGGGGGTCAGGAGATTTAACAATGTCAATCCACTGCCTTTTGCATTGCATTCTTGTAGGTTAGCGTACTCCAAATTTATTCTTACATGCCACATATAATTAGAAGTAAGGATGATATATTCGTCATTCCAATTAGTTCCAAAAATGGAAATTATTTATGACTGCCTAGTTGTAAGCGCATTCCGTTCATGATTTGCTTTGTTTGTGTGTCTTCTCCGGATGTCAGAAACTGTGGGTCGGTTATCTAAACAGGTGAAAGTCATTTAGAGAAAGGTTAAAAACTGTATGGCAATCACACCGAGAAACTGATAGAAAACAAAGTAACATTTGTTCACATTAGAAATATATGACACAAGGCCATTACTTCTGGAGACAAACTCTAAGGTGTGTATCATTTAAAAGTTTTTTTTTTTTTTTTTTAATCATTTCACCCCAAGTAAGGCAATAAAGCAACTAAGTCGCAAGAGGTTACTGAATGTTAGAGAGTATGAGAAGAAAAAGAAAAAAAAGCACTTAGGGAAAAGAACAATAAGAGAAAAATTAAGACAGAAGATAACGATTCACATTGCATTTAAGTTTTTGAAGATCAAATTTGTCTGGAAAGCTAACGCCGGAAGAGAGTTCCACAAGCGAGAAGTGCTATAGAAGAAACTGTTAGAATAGAACTTACGGTAAAATTTAGCCATTTTAACTCTAAAATGATGAGTCCATGGAACACCAGACTAATACTGCGTTTACATTCATAAAGTCTAAGCACTATAGAGGAAATTTCCTCAGTACAATTGCTATGAAAGTATTTATAGAAAAGGCATAGGGAAGCTACTGAAGGCGAGATGCCAGGTCAGGGCCAATAACATAGCAAATGTGGTAGCAATATTCAGTGCATGAACGAATGGTAGTCTCACAAATTTTTAATATAGATTCTGGAGAGAAAAATTGTCTAGCCCGACATTGTGAAACAACTTTCCTATCAGCGGCCCTAGCAAATGATACAATATAATTTTTCCCACTTCATGTCAGCGGAGAATGTTATCCCCAGAAGGCGCAAGGTGTCACTCTCCTTGGAGGATAGCAACAGCCATGCTGATGGAAGGCAAGAAGGAGTCATAGATTGTTATCGAATTTAACTTTCAAACCTCAACGTTGCAACTAATTATCAATTGTAGAAGGTAAATAGATATGGATATGTATTGAAGATTTTAGAAGTACAGGTTTGTAGTAAGCAGCAAAGGCGAGTTAGATGAGTGTTGCAGTATTGGTGGATGTAATTAGTATAGGGCTGAATCTCGATTTTCAGTATTTACTAAGACCAGGTTCGTAAGGGCCAATGAGGACGAAATTCGAGGGGATGATTGTGCTGCGCCAATTTATCAAGTTGTCTGTGCCTGTATATCTAGAAAATCCGTATTTGAAAACCTAAGTTTCATGCGAACGCAAACCAAATCATCAGAAATATACAACTACGATAAAGATAAAGTATATAACCGCCCCCCCCCCCCACTCGCTCATTTACATAAGCCTGTGACTGGGTGGTTCGAAAGTTCACTATATGACCACAAAACCCGGGTTGTGAGCGAAACTGAGTCGCTGGGACTGCCGTCAATGGATGTGCTAGCACGAAGTCACAAGTCATCGTGACCGAGGCTTTGAATGTACTGACGTTATTCAAACGGTAGTTCATGACAGATTATGCGCTCTGTCCCAGAAACTGCAAGGTCTATCCAGCATAGTTGCTACATAAACCACAGGTGGGCTCTGTGGATTTTCAACAAACAATTGTACATATGGAGAAGTCTGCAATAAAGATTATCTAGCCTTTTTAGCAGTCGGGTGTGATAGGAAGAAGGGAGTAGTCGACCATATGATAAAATATTGTTTTTATTTATGATATATTTATGGGTAAAAGTGACCAATATCAGGGAAAGTGCAAAAGTAAATATAAAAGTGGACAAAGAAGTCAATTACTAGAGGAGACCATGTTTCATGCTTGAACGCAATCGTCAGGCCTGAAGATTGTGTTCAGACATGTTCGTATTCTGAAAAGTTCCAGTGACCCAATTTAACTCACGACCCTGGTTTCATCGTCAGAAATAGAAGGTTCTGACCACACATATATATATATATATATATATATATATATATATATATATATATATATATATATATATATATATAAAACAATGAATCATTCATACAAAAGTATATTAGTAAAGTTATTGATATAAAATGGCGAAATCCCTTCGCTAACTAAAGTTTAAAGATGCATTAATCCACTAACCACTCGATGAATGTTATGATCCTTGTTTTTTAAAATTAGGAACTGTATTAAGTCTTCCTTAAATATGCAAGTACTTTCGACGTGTTCTCCGGTCATCATCAGGCATAGAAACTATTTTGTTTTTGGTAAAATTCAGGTAGCATCCGAGACGAAAAAATATAATGCAAATCGAAATATGTTTTTTGAAATTTGTTATTGATAATAGATACAAACTTGTGAAGTGTGCAGTCACAACGCTAAGTTAGAAATTTTTTGAAAATTTAAGTGAGTGCATTTTTTACTAATATGGCAATTTAAGAATTTTTTTTTGTGTAGGAGTTTATCAGTCAACGTGGCATGAACTAAATAGTTCAATAAGAAAAGTAATATCTCAGTTTGTTACCTGAAAATTCGCACGTCGGATCAGTTCTTTAAAATCAAATATGTGGTGCAGTTTAATTTATATTACAACGTATCATTCATACAATATAATAATTTACTTTTTGTAAGAATGATTCATTGTAATATATATTCAACTGCACCACATATTTTATATATACATATATGAAAAATTTCTCAGAGTTAACCAGCAGAAAAAGACAATATGAATAAAAAGGTAAATAAATATGTATAAAAAGGTATAAAGACAATAGGAAAACTGTATTATTAGCCGACGCGTTTCGTCCAATATGGAGTTATTTCGTTTTTGCCTTGAACAAAATCCACATTGGACGAAACACGTCGGCTAATAATACAGTTTTCCTATTGTCACACACACACACACACGTATGTGTGTGTGTGTGTGAAAAACAAACAAGGACTTGACATAAATTTGTTTTGTAAAAGCAGGGCGGCATTTTTCATTTGTCTTTTCCTAAAGGAATTCTTTTCGACCAACACTTTTTCAAAGGTAACCGTTGGGACGAGTCAAGGGATAATATTCGGAACAAAATAAGAATAACACGCACACAAATGTTGGTCGAGCACTTTAGGAAGAAAGCGTGAATTTGTAAATAGTGACTGCTACTGCTGATAATGCAAAGCTCTTCTCTGAATCGAGCAATCTGAGTCACTGGCATGTTTATTCAAAATAAATATATAAAAATTCACCTTCCACTTTTCAGATTTTTCCTCTATGCTATCGGTCGACTGATGTGAAATCAGTCTGGTTTCGATCTTGGCTTGAGGAAATCGGATGTCTAACCACACTTATGAGCTGTGATACAGCAAAAATGTCTGCGGATGACAATATATATATATATTATATATATATATATATATATATTGAATGAGGAGGGGACTTTGGAATACAATTTAATAGTAAATAATTTACGATTAAAATAAAAGATAAACAATTCTAACCGAGTGTAAAAGGGACAAGTTCTCACTCAGGACCCTTCCAAAGAAACGCAGAGAGCAAGTTAAATATACTTTCTGCTTGAAAAGAGCCGATTAAATGAATACGCGAGTGGTGAGCAAACCGGGTTCTATGAAAAAAAAAAAAAAAAAAAAAAAAAAAAAAAGAAGCTATCTACATATTTGGTAGCACAGTCGGGATTATCAAGTAGATGTCGGGCTATTGCCGAATCTTTTGCAGAATGAGTCGTCTTAGATATATCACGTGGTTTTCAGAATTTTTCTCTCCTATATATATATATATATATATATATATATATATATATATATAAGTAAATTTACCAAAATTCATTTTTATTCTTGTTTCTCCACCCCGATTAATTATGAATGTTACCACTTTCGTTTTCAAAGATTTCATTTTTTGCGTGTTCATGTAACTGTTTTCAAGGAATTCCCCAAGAACGCCGGATTTAACCAAAAACACAGAAAAAAAACCTCTGTAGCAACATTCCTAAGTACTTGGGGTGGTGGGGAACTTATATACAACAAAGATTGTGTTTGGGAGAAAAAATAAATAAATAAAAAAAAAAAA
This sequence comes from Acanthosepion pharaonis, assembly GCA_903632075.3. Lineage (NCBI taxonomy): Eukaryota > Metazoa > Mollusca > Cephalopoda > Sepiida > Sepiidae > Acanthosepion > Acanthosepion pharaonis. The sequence goes on from CAHIKZ030003692.1 coordinate 439,637, forward strand.
AAAAAAAAACACGATGGACCGAGCTATTTCTGGAAAATAACATTTTCATGTTCAGAAGTCTTTCTAATTATAGTATTTTTATAATATTTTCATTCGCTCCCAGCAAGGTAATAAAGCCACTAAGACGCGAGGGTGTAACCGAGTGTGATATGAGAAAAGGAAAAAAAAAAATTAAAGAGAGAATAAAAGAACAGGAATTTAGAAGACAGAAGATAACTATTCACATTGCACTTAGATTTTTAAAGATCAAAGCTGACTGGAATGCAAGTAGCCGGAAGAGAGTTCCACAAGCGAGAAGTTCGAGAAAAGAAAAACATTATTAAAAGGACCAGAATTAAGACAGAAGATAACTTATTAATCCAATAGAAAACGCGAGCAATCAGTAAAAGAAATGTAGAAAACCTTATTGAAAGCCAGATTTCAGTTAAAAAAAAAAAAAAAAAAAAAGTGCTGCCGATCGACATCTTCTATACCGGATAACAGGAGTTTCTCGGGGTTAATCAGTAAGAATTCAACTCGTTTCGGGTTGTGCATCTTAACGGATGTATGTCTTAGAGCTTCCATATGGTTATATTAACAGTCAAATTCTGAAATAATAATTTATTCAATTATTTAAAAAAATTTTTTAAAAGCATTTAACCCCAAGCAAGGAAATAAAACCACTAAGACGCAATGGCTTCTTTAGTGTTAGAGAATGAAAAAAAAAAAAAGAAAAAAAAAACGCCATTAAGGAGAGAGAAGAATAAAAGAATGGGACTTAAGATAACAGAAAATAATGATAGACATTGCATTTTATTCTTTGAGGATCAAAGTTGACTGGGAAGCAGGAAGCTAGAAAAGTGCTCAACAAGTGAGAGAGAAGAACCTACGGTTACATCTAGTAATGTCAATTGTAAAATGAGACCTAATTGTCAATATAGTACTGCGCTTAAATTCTTAAAGTCAAAGTATGAGAAAGCTCATCAGAACAATTGCCATGAAAATATGTATAGAAAAGGCACAGGGAAGCTATGTTACGGCGGTGAGAAAGTGACTGAAGCTGAGATGCCAGGTCAGGATCAATAACTTTGCAGGTTCTTTGGATTAATCCACTCGTTAGGAGACTAAATAAATTCATTAAAAAGGCGTTAATCAGTTTTTTTCTAAAAGACGTTAGTCTTTGCCGTAAACTTATTTGAATTTCATCCTCCTTAAAGAATTTATTATTATGATATAGGATGTGCGGGTGGTGTAATGGATAGCGGATCGGAATGAGAAGTCGGAGAGCAGAGTTCGAATTCCAGTCGGATTCGTTTCATTCACTTAGCCTTAGGAAAGGTATAAATCTATCTCCTCCCCCATCTCTGGGTTAAATAGGACTTTTATCTAGAAAAAAATAACTTATTCTCAAAAAATTGTTCATACACTATTCACTTGCAAAAAAAAAAAAAAAAAAAAAAAAAAAAAAAAAAAAAGAAAAAAATTCTTACAATGTAAAATATGGGGGTTGATAATCAGTAAAAGACAAATCAATCAATATTACTATATATATATGGGGGGGGCAACAGAAATAATTTTCCTTTCTACTGTGTCATACGCTTGGATGGTTATGTCTCTTTTCGATTCATGATTGACGTTGGTAGAAGAATTCACGTAGTAGGCTGTAGACTCGTCCAATTTTCCTTACCTTCTAACCCTAACAAAAGCACAGTCCACATCTTACACCTACGTACCTAAAAACTTCAACCAATCAAAACTGCACGAAACGAAGCAAACAATCTCATTGGTTCATCACTGAAAGTTCACGTGCAGAATAGAAATTGCGCCAAAACTCAAGTGAGCCACCTTTGGAATTTCAGACCTTATAAAAATAAACGAAGACAGCCCCAGGCAGTCAGTAACACGCATTCCCAGAAAACTTTCCAAAATACTCCACGTCACTACGAATCACAATTTTGCCGCGCAAAAAGATACATCGCTGACTCATACTCGATCAAGCATTAATCAACTCTGTGTACACCATTTCTCAACTTTGCTTATTTAAAGTGAATTAAATTCACTACTTATTAAGTAAACACTAACGAACGAACGACATTACAAAAACACCAACTACAGATAAAGGTAGATCACTCTTAAAAAACTCTTTCTAAAAGACACTTATTATTAACAATTGCAAATATCGACACAAACAAAAAGGACTGCAAATGAACGAACAATTGCAAAGAGAGACATTCAGAAATCTAAAAAACCTCATACACATTTCGCCTACATAACATACATCAATTATCCTATCTGTATATTGTTTGAATTGTATATAAATGTTGTATTGATTTCTAATTGAATATGTCTCGTTTTTCAGTTGCATTTTGAATTTCGTTTATTTGTTTGGGATGCAGAAAGACACGCAACCAACTCAAAGTTCCTTCTGATTCTTTCTAACATAATTAACAAACTCTGCACGTCCCCAACAAGGTTGTCATTACTTTTTGATTATTGTGTGTAAGTGAATGTAACGTACTTGACTGGAATTAGAACTTGGCTCTCCAATTTCTCATTGCGAGCCGTTATCCATTGAACCGCCCGCGCTACTAGCTTACAGCACCTGGTATTTCTAAGCGGCCACCCATCTATGTACTGACAAGGCTCGACGTTGCTTAAGTTCGGTGATCGGACGAGAACCAGTGATGTGGCCGTAATAGAAATAAGTTAATCTAAATAGCATTTAGGTAAATACTAAGTCATACTTAGATATAAAGTCGTAATAGCTGAGCAGACACGAGATAATTGATAACTAAGACATTGCAGCAGAATAAAGGGGACAAGGAATAGAGAGAGAGAGAAGCGCCGATATTTGAGACGAGAAACCAATAATAGGTAAGAAAAAG
>CAHIKZ030003692.1:445000-510000 GCA_903632075.3 Acanthosepion pharaonis
TGGGAACCCCTTCCGCGCAATGAGACGTTGAATGAAAGGAGGTAATAGTACCGTCATTTTGTTTTAATAATTTCATACCAAGTAAGGTAATAAAGCCACTAAGACGCAAAAGGTTACTGAGTGTGAGAGTATCTAAGAAAAACTACTATTAAGAAGACAATAAAAAAGAATTAAGACGACGGAAGATAATTGAAATGCATGAAGATCAATGTTGACTGGGAAGCAAGAAGCTGGAAGAGAGATCCCCAAGCGAGAAATGCGAAAGAAGGAACTGTTAGCATAGAACTTACGGTTACATCTAGGAATTTCAATTGTAAAATGATGAGACCTTGCCGCCAATCTAGTAATGTGCTTACATTCATAAAGTCTAGGTGCCGTAGCGTGAAGTTTATCAGAATAATTATCTTGAAAGTATTTATAGAAAAGGCAGAGGGAAGCTACGTTACTGCAGTGGGAAATAGACTGAAGCCGAGATGTCAGGTCAGGAACAATATCATTGCAGCTTCTCTTTTGGATTTTGTCAAGAATCTCTAAAAATATAGCAGAAGCGCCAGACCAGATGTGGCAGCAATATTCAAAGTAAGGACGAATGATAAAATTATAAATATTTAAGACGGATTTTGGTGAGAAAAAATTGTTTAGGACGACAGTGCACAGACTTTCTTAGCTGCAGACGTAGCAATGGATTCAATGTAGTCTTTTCACTTCATGTCAGTTGAAAACTTTAGTCCCAACTGTTCTCAACTGGGGATAACAGAAATGGATTAATGGCAGCAATTGATCAAAAGCATCACGAATTGGTCAATTAAAAGCATGTCCCCTATATGGACAACGTCAAGCCTCACGTCACCTTACAGATCCATCAGAAATTAGTAGAGCTTAGCTAGAATGTTCTACTATACTCACCGTATTCACCTGACCTTGCAGCTTCGGATTACTACTTATTTCGATCGTTACAAAATTCTCTTAGCGCGAAGAACGTAGACCAGGTCATCACCCAGATACCAAGTTCAGGCACGATGAAATCATGAAGCTGCCTCAAATATAGTGAAACTTCATGTAATATATTTGGTTGAATAATTCTATAGTCATCATCAGTCTCTCGACTGCTTCAATAGTCCGGAGGTGGGGGGAGCCGAGGACAGAAGAAACATACAACCTTCCCCAGGATAATCTGTTGGCGGTGGCTCTCAGGAGTTCCGACATTGTTATGCCCGTCCACTCTTTCTCTTAAAGTATACAGGGTGCGATCGTTCCACGTTTCGATGATTGTAGCCTGCTTTGGTAGCTTGATGGTGTTTGTCGCTCCAGTCGCCCATTTCTCACGGTCATTCTGAAGCGGCCGTTGTTGATCAGAATCTCGATCTGTCCAGTATGGCGTTGCTTTGACTCTTCATCCTTTCAGTGGGCTTTCAGACAACTTGGCGACGCCCATCTTTTCCCCAATCTTTGAAATTCACTTAAAAAGAGCCACGAATTTTTGTTCCGGCTTAATAGATTTTTTTTCAGACATAACTGCTCCACTTACAGAAATACAGTCTAATCCTGAATGCATATAGTTAGATATTTGCGTCCGTGTAGGAGGAGATAGATTTACAGTTAAACATTAATAGATGTAGATATTTATATATATTTAATGGGGAGGAGAGAAGTGAATAAATTCATAGAATACAACTAAACTGAATTCTGGTATCATCTTTCGAATTAAGTGAGATTGGGAGCGGGGCTTCTTCCCACAAATTCAAGGCTAATATAACCTTTGCAGCAAAGTGTATATCATCACAACAGTTGCTATCTATTTGTGGATAGATTTTTGTATTATGATAAAATCAAATCTTAAGAGAGGTTATGATCATTGCCTGACTTTACGAAAAGTGTTTTCTGAATGTTCGCTTTGCGCCTCTTCAATTTTACGAAAGGCCTATGTTATTTGTTTATACTCCAGAGATGATGTATTTAACTATTTACACATTGTTCGTACTGTTGTCCTCACCTTTGTCATATTCACGACATTTCGGCGTTCTTCCAGCGATATCCGTTAGAATTTCGATTCGAAACCTTTACTCAGGTAGATTGTTCTAGTTCCACATGCCATGCCGTTTCCGGATATCTGTTTCAGTTATTTTTCTTCAGTAACTCAACTTTACAAGTTCTTGTTCACTTCTGCTGCTGTGGCCAGGTATTGAACTCACAACTCTTTTGGGTCAAGTCACTAGATTACTTCAACACTGCTTTTATCCACTGGGCAATGTGAATATGACAATAAAACTGAGGACAACAGTCCGAACAATGTAAATAGTATAAAGCGATATTAGTACAGATTTCTCCGCGATCCGACATGGCGTCAAGCGAAGAAGCAAGTAACATTAATTTATATGAAGAAATCTTTTGAACGTTCCCAGACCCAAAAAACCTATATCTTCTTACTTTGTAGAGAGATTCATTTTCTGCCGCGAAGGGCCTTTTGTGTCCGAGATTACTCAAAAATATTCTTGTATATTAATGAGAATTGCTTCTTTCTTTAAACCAAATTTTGGTTTTTAAAAAGGTACATGGGAACGCTTTATTTTCAGATAGCGGTTGAATCTGTATTCATCCGTTATTTTCATTTATGTGAAAATGCTCCTATCTTTCGCAACTATGGGTTAATTAGAAGGACATTATGAGTAAATCATTATTACCACCCAAAATTCTTACAATTTTAAAATATTTTCTGTCTTTAATTAACCTGTAAAAGGTTGATAAACCGTAAAAAGCATATTAATCACTCCAACCATGAACTGTATATTCCATTCATTGCATATATAGTAAAGAAGACAAAGGTGAAAACAGCACCCCACTAAACGTAAAGCTGCTATAAGATTGGTTTTGGTTTGGTTTGGTTTACGGCATATCAACCTCAATGGCTTATTTAATGCGGACAAAATTGTTATTGCTGGTAATGTTTTTCTTTAAAAATCTATTTCTGGGAATATTTTCCTTGACGAAATCTATAGCTGTTCATATTTTGTTTCCAAAAAATGTATAGCTGTTTGTATTGCTGATAATTTTTCCTTCAAAAATTATTGTTGGTAATATTTTTTTTTTTATTACAAAGTATTTCTGGCAGTGAAACCTATTTTTACACAAGTTTGGGTGTTAACTATTTGCCCGTAGCTGGGACCCTAACAGGTGCTACCATCCCGGGTCAGGGTGGACCTGGGAACACCAGCAATTAAGAGTTGGTTCCACGCTTCTCAAAACCTCCTGATCAGAGGCCTTGCTGCTGGATGTAGGTTATCGTCTTATACAGGACGCGGGTATAGTTTATCGTCATACCCAGGACGGTGCTATAAGATTGGATGTACGGATAGTGTAATAATAGATAACGGCTTGCAATTGGGAATTAGAAATTGGAAGTGAACCGTGTTCTAATTGCAGTTGAGTTCTTTATATTCACTTACGCATAAATAGCATTGGAGAAGGTAGGAATCCACTTCTGCCCCAGCTAAGAGTTCATTAGAAAACTTGTATCAGTTTAATCATCTCCAAAAAACTTACAATCTAAAAATATTTCTGTCTTTAAATAACCTGTAAAAGCCGTAAAAATCAATCAGTTTATTAGTTTGAATTTCAACTTCTGACCATGGCAATCCCGAATCCCATGACCCATGAGGGTCGTAGGAGCAGCACATGAACTGCAGTCACTGTAGAAGTAGTGTTTTTTGAGCAAGATATCCCGACGAATCCCAACCCTATCTAGGCCGGTTTTGAATTCAGGTTTCCTTCTCTTAGACTGGTTGCTATCCAAGGCCGAAGAACTCAGTCTATCCTGGGGGAAGGAAGAGAAGAGGAGGCTTCATAACTTTCCCAAGGTGAATGTAATGGATCCGACTGGAATTCGAACTCTGCTCTCCGATTCCTCAATCCGAGCAACTATCCATTACTCCACCGTGACACCCCAACATCTGGGATTAGTATGAAATATGGATTTTTTTCTACAAGTCAGTAGCAGTCATAATTGAAATTTGCTAACATCGGAAAGATTGAGGTGAGGAATTGATTTGTAACTTTAACAAATGATACATGTTAAGGTAAATTTGTGGATGACACCTAATTTGGTTTCCATTTTTAACATTTTATTTGAAAACAAAATGTCCGAAAGGAATCTTTCGCTATTGTTATGGTCGCAACTCCTGTAAACAATTAGAGTCATTAAATCTACAAGTACTACAGCTTTAGCAGCGGTGTGAATGTCTAGGTCAAGGTACTGATCTGACGCAGTCCATGTATCTTCAAGGCTGGTTTTGAATTCTCCTATACTGACTGCCAACCAAGGCCAGAGAGTACACTGCTATTTAACCCATAGCTAGATAAGGGTGGATTCAGGACTTTTCTAAGAGCAGCATTGAACAAAACTGTCAGAATTTGAAAATGGCACACCGATTCCATGAACTGCACGTCCATTATATATATATATATATATATATATAAAACGACGAACGCATATACATGCTATAAAAAACCCTGGACTAATGAAGAGTACAAGAAAAATCGAGAAATATAAACAGTCAATTGCTGATACGTTAGGTAAAGAAAGAACACGTTAGGTAAATAATCCGAAATTCTTTTAGTATTATTGTTTTTTTTTTTTAAAGTGCTCAATACAAAAGTAGAGCCTAAATTATAATATAATTTATTATTAATTTATTTTTATAATTTTATTTATTTTAATAATATAATTTATAATTATCATATTTAAAAAAAAAACAATTATTATATATATATATATATATATATATATATATATATATATATATAATATATAATGTGATGGAGAGGCATAAAGAATGACTATATAAATAGATAGCAAGTTGGTTCTACAAGTGTAACGCACACGGGTTCCGGACTTAGTTTCCAGTAGCACTACCAACCCCGACACGTCAACAAAATTAACTTAATGTGTGATTATAATTAGAGAGAAACCCAACCATTACAGATTTTATACGTGTGATAAATTAATTGTAGATTTCTCTGCGTTCATTTAAAAATGCTTCAGTGACGAGTACTGGACGATTTGAAGGTTTCCGAAGAAGTTAGCAAATAGGGGGAAAAAACGCATGTCCCAAGAAGGAAATATAGAAAAGATGTTGAAGAGGAAATGTTTCGCAGTTTTAAATACTTAGTTCTAGAAAGCCAAAATCTGTGAACGTAAAGGTCATTCCCCTTTTTCACACATTTTTTTTCGTTTGTATCAGTCTCAAACTTTAAAGACTGTTTTAGCTTTCAGGTCAAGTCATTATTAACTAATAATACGGATTCCTTTAATTTCGACGAAAGGTCTTCTAATTACAGTAACAATATTGTCACGAACGTTTGGACAAAAAGAGAATTTGATGCAACCGAGACGTGGTTTTATCGACAAGTGTTAAAATGCTTGGATAGAATATTTAACAGAAGAAGGAGAATAGACACTATAAATTTGATGCGGATAGCAACCAGAAAGAGAGCTGAAACTTTTAGGAGACAAAACGAGGAAAGAATCTTTGGAATTTTTTAACACTCACAGTACATATCGAAAACAAGAGAAGCAGAAAAAGGAAGCGGTAAATCGACTTAACAAGTTTGAGAAACTAAATGGTAGAATAAGTATCAGAACAACAAAGAGGGGGGCATAAAACCAGCAATAAAGTTGTGAAAGGTCTGGAGAACTGAATTACTGAAATTCGTTCCAGAGCCGATTTGTTCAAGATAAGGTTTCGTTGGAAAGCTGTACTTGAAAACAAAATAATATATATATATATATATATATATATATATATATATATATATATATATATATGGTGGACTCTCCCGTCGTATTCGACGTACTAGGGTCAAGAAGTTCCATTCAGTTTCTTCAAGGGAACTACTAGTTTGTGCAACAGGCCACCTAGAGGATTCTTTTCTGATCACTACAATCTTAATCTTTTCAGATCTCGGGTTAAATGTTATCTATTTTACATATCCTCATAATCTGCAGTTAATTCCTCCTCTTACATTAATAGAATCTCACTCAATAACTCGGTACCTTAAGTGGCTCTTGGGCATTCTATTGGGTGAACACTTAGAAGAAAAGAAAGAAAAAAAAAAAAAAATCAAATGTTACTAGTGTTTATTTCATTTTTTTTATATTCAAATACGCCCAGTATTTTTTTTCTGTGATATTGCTTTTTCAAAGAAACTAAGTATTTTTTGTCAAGACATTAATAATAAAAGGGAAAATACAGACTTCCAGGGAAGAGTTACAAACATTATTATTATATACACAAGTATATTTTTAAAACATTCATTGTAAATTTAAAAAAAAAAAAAAAAAATAAATGAATGTTATAGTTTTACGCATTTAACGCTATAAAAACCTTTTCAACACATTGAACATTGTAAAAAATTTGAGTATATATATATATATATATATATATATGGTAAGATTAAAAACGATATATGTGTAAGGATATTTTAGGGTAATGACCCTCCCTCTCCGGGGCTTTAGTCGATATTACATCCAACTTCTGTGGGAAGGAGAGGACTGGAAGGTAGATAAAATTCAATAAAAATAATTTAAATTAGGATATAACCTTCCCATAACGGATATTGGCGCAGAAAATGTAATCGACAGTCAGAGTTCAAATTCCGGCCGATGCTGCCGTGTTCATTTCCCTTTGATGCCCATGAAAAAAATATAAACCTCATTCTAGTCTTCCTACGGCAGCTTTGGATGAAACAGAAAGGCAGAGTAGTCTTTGTAATGTTGATTGGGCAACCAGTCTACGAGAAGGAAGACTCTGAATTCAGACCTCTACCCAACCAAATACATCATAGCCAGTGCATTACTCACAATGCCTGACAGATTTCGAGAGTAAACCAAAAATATGAAGTGGACGAATAAAAAAGCTGATATAAATGGAAAAAAATGAAAAATAAATCTGCCGGGTCCCCAAAATTATAAAATTACTAATCACGTGATCTACATTATTAATGTTTACCCAGTTATATAAACTTAATTTTTTTTTTATATGCTTTACAATAATTCTATTATTGCATTAGTGCAATGTTAGAGAAATCTTAGAAACGTCTTTCACGAGAAGTCAGCTCTTTATTCATTGTAGAATTAGTCAAGTACTGGACGTCGTTTCGAAACCTTAGACCTTCAGAATTTAGGAAAAAAATTTTTTTTTTTTTATGCGAACTTACGGAATCGAACATCAAGCCAACATTTAAACACTAAATATTGTCTATGATATCGAGCTCTTTTTTCTAGTCTGTGGTCTTTATAACATCTCTCGTAGGAGTTGCTTACTTTGTGCTTTAAATTATATATATATATATATATATATATATATATATAAATAAATAAATTAAGTGTGTTTCTGGAGCAATACCGGAAGCTTTTCTAGCAAAATATGGAATTAATTACATAACCTAAACTTCGCTCAGCGAGTTTACAGAATCTCTCGATAAAGTTTTTTTTTTGTTTTTTTAAAAAATACTTGCCTCACAAAAAGGAGAAACACAAACCACTCACCTAAATTACTATCGTAAAACTTCTTATGATTGAAGAATACCCAGGTAGTACAATTTTAACAAAAGCTGTTTTATGGCTAAGCGGCCTGCTGAGAAAGGCCAAGATGGAAACCGGTTTTGTAACTTCGTTCATTTTCCGTGTCAAGTATTGAAATACTTTCTGTAATAACATTTGACTACAGCCGAAAGGACATCAACTGAACCGATCTTTATGCTTGCAACTAACCTTTTATTCTATTCTCTCCCCGAAAGTTGTAAATGTAAGCAAAAGATAATTATATTATAACATAAAGTGGACATTAATTGTTCTCCATCACTTGCAGCAGAAATTAGATTATTTAACATGTAGACAAAATAGATCGCGTATCTTGTGCCAATCAGAAATGCGAAAATATTTTCTGATTGGCACAAGATTCGCAATCTATTTTGTCTACATCTTAAATAATCTAATGTAAAAAGAAAAATTTTGAAAATCTTAAAATATTTTCTAACTTTAAATAACCTGCAAAGATTTGATAAGCTGTAAAAAAAAAAAAAAAAAAAAAAAAAATGAATGAATCAATCAATCAATCTTAGGGTACCATAGGCACTGCGACAAGAAATAATAATTCTTTTACATTTTTTTTCATGTTAATCTAGATTAAAAAAGATTATATAATTCAGCAGGGTTCCAGTTTACAATGTAAATTTATTGTAAACTGATCCTCCTACGGAAGCCAAAACAAAAACAAATATACACATACAAGGTGATTTCTTAAAATGTAAAAAAATAAATTGAAATCTTGAGTTCTTTTTTCGATGGCGAATTTAATTTTTTTTTAAACACTAAGATTGATTGATTCGTTTTTTTTTACAGCTTATCAACGGAAAGAAGTGGTGGTACGAAGTCAAGATTATAAGGATGAGGAGGATAGATAACGATTGACCCTTGACTTGAATGGTTGTGCAACCTGTTGTGTGTGGTATGAATAAAAGAGGTGGTGATAAGAAGTGAAAGTCATAAGGATAAGGAGGATAGACAAAATTAGGTTATTTAAAGCTAGAAAATATTTTTAGATTTTCAAAATTTTTCTTTTTACATAATAATGGTTTAGTGACACTTACTAATTTACCCACAGCTGGGAGAAGAAGAAAATGTGGATTCATGCCTTTCCGAAGTGTATTTGCGCGTCAGTGAATATAACAACATCAACGGGAATTGGAACTCGGCTCTCCGATTAAAAATTCCGAGTCGTTATCCATTACACCACCAGCACATCCAAGCTTACAGCACCTGTTATTTCCAATCGGTCACCCATCAAGATACTGGCAACGTTCAATGTTGCTTAACCGGTGATCATACGGGAAACGATGTCTCAACATGATGTAACCGTAATCACGTAAAGCAATGACGTCATATGAGTAAATTTTGTTTGACATTCGTGGGGGGGGGGGTCAGTTTACAATGAATTTAAATAGCAATCCGGACTTCCTATTAAATTTTATAAAAGAGTTTTTGTATTCGTAATGCGGAGTATATAATCTACAGTAATATTTCGGTTTGTAGTGTTTATTTTTTTTTAAATATAGAATGCGTTTTTCCTGTGTAGTTTGATACATTTTGACTAAAACTGGTTTTCGTTTCTGAATTTCTTCTTCCTTTTTGAGAGAAATTAAATAAAATTTTATTACTATTAAAATATAATACAAATGCTGAAGAAAAATGGCGTATTATCTATTTTATAATATAAAGCAATAGGAGTAAACAGGTTCGCCTATCGTCTAGTTCCCACTCCTCCCCAGTCGTTTGAACAGGAGTAGAAGTTTTTCCATTGTGTCCTGTTTAGGATTGTATTTCCGGTTCCTTCTAAAGTCTGTGTCAGCGCCATACTCCTAGCGCTTGTTCTAAGCTAATATAACTTCACTAACTTGAGTGGCTCTTGGGCCTTGTATTGGGTAGACATTAGTAAAAGAAAGAAATAAAATACAACGTGAATTTATATATTTATCGGTCACGCAGGCTGTTCTATTCTTTTTAGTAAATACATATTCCGCTTTTTATTAACAGATGCCAATAAGCGGACATGATTCGCATAACAAAGAAAGAGATCAGGTTTCAAAAACATTTTTGGTTTCTTTTTTCTCTTAATAGTTTTCATTGCACATTTTTACTTTTAATGATTTAAAAATTGGAAGGTTTTTCTTTGGAAAATCTTTTTCTCTGTCGTCCTTTATCTATCTATTTTTATTTATCTACTTTTCTTATCTATCTGCTTTTCTTAATATATCTATCTATCTTTGCTTAACTATCTTTATCTATCTATCTATCTATCTATCTACTTACCAACTTATTTTGAGTGTGTTTGAGTGGGTTAAGTAAAATTATTTTATTCAAGACTAGGGTTATATTAACGCAGAATCAAACGGATGATAGAATAATACAATAAAAATATTTTATAAAAAGACGTTTTCAAACAAAGCTATATGTCAAGCCATCTCTCTGTCCCCCATATATATATATATATATATATATATTTATTACAGACATTTTTATGTTTAACGTTCTTTTTTATAGATACAAGTATTTAAGTAAATGCTCTGTTTATAATAAACAGTATTAAATAACATTTACCGGCCTGAATGTCCGAGAAATTTTCATAGAAAATATTCGTCCTTTGACAGGATTCGAACCTGCATCGTATACGGAACCGTCATTTACGCTGACGTGCCTAACATTTCGGCCACAAAGGAGCGTTCGGCAGGCAAGGTCGAATTTACTGCTTATAAACTTCAATCTTGAATTCGACGGTTCCGTATAGGATGCAGGTTCGAATCCTGTCAAAGGACGAATATTTTCTATGAAAATTTCTCGGACATTCAGGCCGGTAAATGTTATTTAATACTGTTTATTATAAACAGAGCATTTACTTAAATACTTGTATCTATAAAAAAGAACGTTAAACATAAAAATGTCTTTAATAATTAAATTGTCGGACTTTGTCCATTTCTTAATATATATATATATATATATATATATATATATATATATATATATGGGGAGAGACAGACAGGTTATATATATATATATATATATATATATTTTGAACAATAAGAAAATAAAAACATTAAAATCTTCAGACACACTGGGTTGTAGATTAATATTCTTTCGTTTTTTTATTATTATTCCATTTAGATTCCTCGACTAGTTTCGACCAAAATGGCCATCATCGGGAGGAGAAATATTTCTGCTTGCTGGTAACACACTAAACTACAGAAATGAATGTCTTTTGCTGGAGAAATGAACTTTTGTCTGTAGTTTTCATTTGTTTTTTTATTTTTTTATTTTATTTTTTTATCTTTTTCACATGAATCTTTTAACATTCCTTGTGTTGGTCAAACAGTCTCTTTTAAGTTGTTATTTGAGATAAGAGCTGGATAGATACATTTTATCCTGAATTCTCTGGTCAGTTTGACAGTTTTATTGGACCTGGTGAGGGGATGTGTCTCTGTTTAGTGTTTGTGTGTGTGTTATTTGGTTCTTAGGGAGTGAGTGAGTATGATATGTGTAAGTGTGTGTATTGCTGTAGGTGTGTGTTATCATTTGGCTCATTAGGGAGTGAGTGAGTATGATGTGTGTAAGTGTGTATATTCGTGTGGGTGAGTGTATAAGTGTGAAGCCTCCACACCTCCGTAAGCATGTCTGTCTTGTGTGGGTGAGAAATGTGGGTAGGTTTTGATTTGTTGACTTATATATTGGTACTATCTATATATTGTTAAATTTATGATTTAGCCCGGTTGGGTATTTTGTTTTTAGATGTTGTATCCACTTATTTTCATGGGACTCTAAAATCTTTCTAATGTTATCTGCTCTGAACTTTTCTATTCTCTCAATTATAGTGAATTTGGCATGGGTTTTGAAATTATGTTTTATATATATATATATATATATATATATATATATATAGGAGAGACAGATATATATATATATATATATATATATATATATATATATATATAATGGGGACAGACAGACAGATATGGGAGAGACAGACAGATATATATATATATATATATATATATATATGAGCGCGTGCGAGACAGACAGACATATATATATATATATATAGCGCGTGCGAGACAGACAGACATATATATATATATATATATATATATATATATATATATATATATATATATGGGGAGAGACAGACAGATATATATATATATATATATATATATAGACATCAATGGGTTTTTTCTAATAACATACTTGAAAGAAAGTGCCAATATTTCTCGGGTTAAAAAAAAACATTTAAGTATTCTCATCTATTTAGGTTATAGGATAGGTGTGTGTGTGTGCGCGCGCTAATGCTTTCGTTAGATTGCAAAAAAAGAACGAATGTTTATTTACTGGACTGGTTTGCCACATTTTCTTTCGTATTCGGAACATTTTTCCGTAAAGGGCGCCGAAATCGTGCAGCCGTCTCAAAATCTTACTCGGGACATAACTGCCCTCCCTCCCCGTAACAAGATCTGCTTTCGCCAATTATGGCAAAAACGCAGCCTAGGAAAAGCTCACTAACGACGCAGAAGACAAGAAGACGAAGAAGACGAAGAGGAACTGAGTGATGCCTTCCTTTTCAGGCACCCACAAGAGAAAAAAATATCATGCGCATAAAAATATATATACACTTTCCTATCCTACAGCATTTATTAAGACCCCAGTATGCGACTCCAGGCCTGTGTACCTTCGTTCTCGTTCAATCTCTCTTTCTTTCTCACACGCACATACACACACACGTGTGCGTTTAGTGTAGACGTCATCCATGATGTAAAGATTACGTTGTTGCATATCAAGTTATTTATGCCGAAATACATCCTCGCTTAGGCACATTAATACATACAGTAAAGAAAAACACATGCATGCACACTTGAGATTACATACCACAAGTAGGTTCGATCCTGTTTGACGTAATCATTTCATATTGACAGTCAGGAACTAAAAGCACGTGTCATTTTTTTTTTAGTATATTGCCGAAATTTTATATATATCTAAAAGATAGGAACAAAAAAATCTTCATATCTATGTTCATATCTATCTATATATTTTCATATCTATCTATTTTCATATCTATTTTCATATCTATCTATCTTCATATCTATCTTAATATCTATGTTCATATCTGTCTATCTATCTATCTATCTATCTATCTATCTATCTTCATATCTATCTATCTATCTATCTTCATATCTATCTAAGTTTGTTCATATTTATCTGGTTGTTTACTAAGCAGAACCTAATGTAAAAAAATTACAAGGCCGGCTTGCTGAACATCACTTTACACCTGTTGTCCATTATATATGAGTATGGACATAGGGATGAAGACTGTATGGTGACTGTCAGTTTCACGTTTCAGTGCTATCTTCAGATCAAGTGTCCCTATCCCTCGAGCAGAATCTATAAATAGCTTTTTGTTTGTATATATAGGCTAAGATGGGATTAAGGGAAGTCCGGGTAAAAGAAGCTGATTCTTCCCGGTGTCTTTAGTTTTGGGGTAATTATTGGTAGCGATTTATGACCATTGTTGGTATGCTTATTTATGTTGTTTGGAGTTTTGGAGGAAGTGTGTATCCCGGTAGGTCAGGTTGATTTATAACCGTGTGTGTGTGTGTGTGGAGAGAGAAAGTCGAAGAGAAGAAAAAGAAATTCCGAACAAACGAGTATTTCTTTCTTATTACGTTCTGAAGATCATCTGAGAGCAAGAATCGCCCACCTCCTCGCATCTACGCAGTCAGTTGTGGGTTGATTTAGGCCGACGCATCTCGAGATAGACACGAATCAGATGGATGGTGAGGCAATATCGTGCGTTTAGTTACGCAGAAATAAAACAATACTTTTTAATATATCAACCTTCATTAAAGAAGAAAAAGGAAAAGAAAAAGAAAAAGGAAAACAAAAAACAAAACAAAAACAAACCAGTACTGACAATGCACGCCTACAACGCGTGTATCCAGACCCACAGTCCCTGCAGTCTTATCTACCCACTCACAAAAGATACATAACTTTCGTCCGTCAGCGTTACCATAAAAATATTTTTCAACTACATTTGCAGCCGCTTACTACTACTACTACTACTACTACTACTACGATGACCTGGGTTCGCACTACTGTTACCGTTATCTAGTCTTCGAGAACTTCATTTTGAAATAATTTCGCTCGGAAATATTGATATAAATATAAAAAAAAGTTTTCTAAATTCATGTAGAACAGAATTTTACGATGGCGGACAGGCAGAAGCGTTTTATGGAGGTATAACGGCATGTATGGTTTGTGTTTGACAAGTGCGAAATAAACCTTTAAAAAAAAAAAAGAAAAAGATAGAAAATGTTCAGATATAGTGGGAGGGGAAATTGAATGAAAAAAAAAAAAAAACTTAGTAGTAAGACAAATCGTAGAAAGAAAGCAAGAAACATCTGCAAATATGTCATACTTTCAAAACGAGGTTATTTACTAAAAATCGCCCACGCTGAAACATGGCGATTTACCTTTGTGTATTTACCATTTTTTTTCTTACATGTTCTATTGCTCTTCCGGGCATAGGCGATCATGGCTCTCCACAATTTACCTTTCTTTGTAACTCTTAATAAATTTTGTCTTTCTGTTATCTCTCCGAAATTCTGGTAGATTATGCATTGATTTCTTCTGTCCCTCTATCCTGTGAGTATCAACATTTCCAAACCGTCTTTCCTCGTTATGTGCCCTATACATTTCAAGGGTCTCTTCCTAATGTTATATCCTTTTTATTTATATTTTTGTTAAAACTTCGTTGCTCACATGTTCAGTCTATGGTATTCTCAGCATCCTTCTGTAGAATCATATTTCTGTTGCTTCAAGTTAATTTTTCATCTGTGAGGAGATTATCCATCATTAGTAACCCTAAATTGTAACATAGAAGGATTAATTATTATTATTAATAATAATTTTCATAATGGAGATTCCAGGAGTTTTTTTTTTCAAAGGAATGGTACCTAAATCGACATGGTTATGCAGAGGAAACCATAGCAGAGAATCAGAATCATTCTTAGAAATAGTTTAAAATATTTGCCATAAGAAGCAACTATATTAAGCCCAAGAAAGAGACATACTTATTATAAAACACAGGTTGTGTGTGTGTGTGTGTGTGTGTGTGTGTGTGTGTCTGTTCGTTTATATATTGGATCGGATTTCCTACATTTTTCAACCGATTTCAACAAAACTTCACAGGACTACGTAAAATTACCTTGCGGTGGTTGTGACAGCACCAAAAATGGGAAAAACACAATTGTTTTTGAACGAAATCAATTTGTAAACACGATTAAGAGGCATCACTGTCGCCAGAATGAAAGGGGACAACTCATATCGTGTTATACTTATTATAAAACCCAGGTTGTTTGTGTGTGTGTGTGTGTGTTCATTTATATATGGGATCGGATTTCCTACATTTTTAACCGATTTCAACAAAACTTCACTTTTTTTTTGGCAGGTAGTGTTTCTTATTGTCTAGCACACTTTTTTCTTTATTTTTACATTCAGAATGCTTTAAAAATTCCATTTACAAGACAGTTGTTTTTATAAAATTCTATTCAATCGGTAGACTCATAACGATTGGAAACAATGTTTTTGGTTGAGTTTGGGTTTGACCAATTCGTAAAAAAAACAAGAAAAAAAAAAACTAATTAAGACATGCTTGTCCGTCAACCGTAAACAATGATCTTTGTCAATTTTATTTTTCAGTCTTTATGATGGTCGATACTTGATCTATCTCTTACTGTTACATCCCCGGGCATCGACGGGCTCTATTGCTAGTACAAGATAAAAAAGAAAAAAAATCAAAAGAAGAGCTAATATGAATTCTGTGGAAATAATGGTAAAAATGTTGCAGGGATGAAAGCTCCTTCTCACACCTTTGGAGACCCCCCCCCCAATTGATAATGCTTTCAGGGGTGGATCTGTACTCAACACGCTTGGCCAATTGCGGGTTGATGAGGTTATTTAACCCATAGTTGGAGGTTTTGAATTGATAGTTGTCGTTTTTCTAAACAGTTTGTCACCCAAGACTATAGGACTCAGTCTGCTCTGCTTTTACCCGTAGCTGCGGGTGAATGCAGTGAACTCGACTGGAATTCGAACTCGGCTCTCCGAAATAAAGATGAGAATCAATATAACAAAATGCCACAGAAACATACACGGCTCTAAATAATCGAGTAGGGGAGGCGTTCCAACGGTAACTGTGCAAGCGATTGTCTTTTGACTGTACATACCACTGGTATATACATAGACCAGACTCTTTTCATAGAGAATAAAACATGTTAAATCCTCTGGGTGTTTGGAACTTACAAGTTGAAGAGAAGACAGAATTTGGCCGATGCAAACAAGAACATTTGTCAGAAATAGATTTCGTTGATATATAAGTACCTTGTCATAGAGGTGAGAAAGTCGTGGAACATAAAAGTATCAGTAGTGCCATTCATTATCAGAACACTGGGAACGGCATCGCCTCGAACGGAGATTGGAAAAAGTGGAAATCAGGGGAAGATCTCCAACCATCTAGATGGTTGTATATTTGAAACAAAACTAAGAAGTATATTCTAATAATAATAATAATAATTAAATGTGGCACATGGGAACATCAACAATCCTTGTTGTAGTTGGAGCCCTAGGATTGGTTGGAAAAGATTCCAGGAGACTAATTGAAGGGATTCCTGAAAGCCCATGCCTCAAAGAAATACAAAAAATTGTTCTCACAAGTACAGCCCACACTTTACGAAGGGCATTATCTATGTATTTTTTTTTTTGGCAGTGGAAAATGTCATGATGCCATCTCTAACCTTAGGTTCCTGGGCGGGACCCGGAAAGAAATGTGAAAACGCCAGAAATCAAAGAAAATAATAATAATAATAATAATAATAATAATAATAATAATAATAATCTGGTGCATGACAATGCAAACTGATAAGGAAATAAAAGCAAACAGACCTGATATCATAAAAGACAAGACGTTCAGGAAGTGTATGCTTACTGATATTGCAGTACCATCTGAGAGAAACACCTCCATAAAAATTATCGATTATTATTATGCAAGGACCTGGAGATCAAGATTAACAGGATGTGGGGAATGAAGACTGAGACTGTACCGAGCCTCGTGAGAAAAGGAATGGAGGATTTTACAAAGTGTCCCAGGTGATATCATCACAGAAGTTGCTCAGAAAATCGCTTTATACTAAGAAAAGTGCTATCAATTAAATGACAATTCTCCACTAGGGCCTAGGGGTCATAGCTTAAACCCGGCCCTGTAAGATACAAAGCAGGAAACATAACATATAATAATAATAATAATAATAATAATAAAGATGATGGTGATGATGACTTGATAGATACATAGAAATTCCAAAGGTTTTAATAACCAAGATTATCCATTATTTCATGTTTCTACTCTTTTACCCTTGTCCTTTATCTCCTTATATCTCCTTAGTTCCTACCAATCTTTGTTACTGCTTTTATACAAACGCTATACATTTGACTATCACATTCTCATTCAATGAAATGATCCAGTAAGAGTCATTCGGGGGAGTGGGCTATTAGGATAATATATAAAGAAATCTTCATAAGATAGTGAGTGTTCCGAGATGATTGTTAGATACTTCTCAGAAGAGATAGATCTCACGCGAGTCAGTTACCGAGAATAACGTACGAGAGTTACCGAGAATTCCTGAGACTTACCACAGAGTGATATACAACATTAGCGATGAGGAACGGCAAATATTCAACGGGCAAAAAATGTCGTTATACTTCCAATAAAACAAGGGCAGAATACAAAATGTATAAAAATAGATCAGTAATATATGTAGATGAGTGTTTTGATAGCAGACACAGAAAGGAAATGACAGGAATCCATACAGAAAGGAGTAAAGAAAAACAAAAAGAAAGGACTAAATTGTAAGAAGACAGAATATATGGTTGTCAGTAAAAGGAACAGTCCAGCATGCTAATGATGTCTTCCAAAAGCTAAGCAAAGTATTAAGAAACAGGAAAAATCCGTTAGAAACAAAGAAAAGAATGCTGAACTATTATGTCATATCGGTCTTCTTTTATGGCGGTAGATGCAGGACAGTCTCCCCACAAATGAAAAAAAAAGTCGTGAGACAACAGGAATATGGTTCTACAGAAGGATGCTGAGAATGTCATAGACAGAACATGTGTCTAGCAAGGAAGTTTTACAAAAAATAAAACCAGAACGAACACTTATACTTAGAATCAGAAAAAGACACTTTAAAGCGTTGAATTGTGATCTAATATAAATCCTCCTATATGGCAGTAAATTCTGGACAATCTGCTCTCTGATGAAGACGAAACTTGAGGCAACATAGATGCGACTCTACAGAGGGATGCTGAGAGTGACATGGACAAAATATGTGAGCAACGAACTTTTAAAGAAAAATGGAAACAAAAAGAGACTTACACTTAGAACAAGAAAGAGACAGCTGAAATTTCTACGACACATAATGAGGAAAGAAGGCTTAGAAAATTTGACACTCTTAGGACATATTGAAGTCAAGAGAGACAGTAGAAAGCAGCTAATAACCTACCTAACGAGCTTCTTGCCAGAACAGAGTTTAGGCGAGAGAGCAAAAAAGACGAAACTTACTAATAGCTACAAAGGACAGGAAGTTGTGGAGAGTCATGATCGCCCACGTCCTGAAGGGACACGGCACAGTATTGCAATTTTACGGTCTTCAATCTTGAGCCCGTTTTGTCTTCATATCCAACTAGCAAGCCTGTCTCTTTCGTCTCTGTCGCTCTCCCCCTTTTTTTATACAGAATTTTTTTTTTACTCTTCTTTTTGTTTTCGTTTTTATCGAGTTTTCTTACACCTTACTTTCCTTTCTTTCAACCAACCGACATTTTTCCTCCACTTCCTATCACACCCCTTTTCCCAATCTCTTTCCGCTTAAATATTATTATTATGATGTGGTTTTTCTCGGTCAGAAAGAGTAACAGAGCCCAGATCAGAAGGACGAAGGATCGGACAGATACTACACTCTGATCGGAGAAGTAAAAGTGTAATAAACTAATAGCTGGTCACTCGGATACCCGTCTCTTAGAACGGCTAGCCAACCCCTATTGCTGACGCTCGCTCAGGCACATTTGTGTTTTGTTCAACACCCACAGAGTGAAATATACTGCAACAATGCTGAACAGACCTTAGTTACAGTTTCTGGGAGAGAGTATGTTATCTAGCGTGATCAACAATCTGAACAAGGTCAGTACACTCAAACCTCTCGGTCACAATCATTGTGTCTTCGTACTAGCACTGCTATCGATGGCCCGAAGGGTTCCGTCTACATAATTTCACTCACAAGGCTTGGGGCAACCCGTGGTATGGTTTTCAGGCACTTTCTAAAGGTAAAAGCGTAACGGTCGTACATAAAAACAAAATAATACAACTGCTTCTGTTGTTTTTTAATAATAATAATAATAATAATAATAATATGCTCATTAGTGGTTACGTAGTGCATTGTTAAAAGCTGAAACTGAAGGTTTTATTCTTGCTGCACAGGACCAATGCTTGCTAACTAGAAATTACGAAACACGTATACTGAAAAATTGTGTTAGCCCAAAATGCAGAGTATGTGATAAATATCTAGAAACACTTGACCATCTTGTATCAGGTTGCGCGGTATTGGCACCCACTGAATATAAAACTTGACATGACAGAGTGGGCCAATATCTGCATTGGAAAATCTGAAGCTTTTATGGAAAGAAAATTGTAAGAAATTGGTATGAACACCACACAGACCCAGTTATGGAGATGGGACCTGTAACAATTTATGTGCTTTACAATAGACACCGGCAAAACAATCAAAGCTAATTAATCAAAGACATCGTTATCGGAGACCAAAAGGCCAAAATGTGTTTCCTTATTGTCATGCCAGTCCCTGATGACTGTAATTTATCTTTGAATATCTTAAAAAAAAAATCTATCAAATCACAAGGACCTCGAGGTGGAAATCTAAAAGATGTTGCACATGAAGACATCAACAATTCCAGTTGTAGTTGAAGCCATTGGTTTGATTGGAAAAGGTTTCAATAAATTACTTGAAGGGATCTATGGTAGCTCAAGCCTTAAAGAAATGCAAAATATTGTACTCGCAAGTACAGCTTATACCTTAAGAAGAGCTTTATCTATGTAAAATATGTGGGACCTTAGGGTTTTTTTTCTTTTTCAAAAAAAAAAAAAAAATAATGCTCAGTGGAAAAATTTCATTAAGCCATTTCTAACCTTAGGTTTCTGGTTGGGACCCGAAAGAAATGAGTATACACCAGAAATCAAAAGAAATAATAATAATAATAATAATAATATTACTAAATACACTAGTAACTGTGGTAGAATATGATAGATATATTGCTATATATCAGAAAAATATCTGATAAACGAATGACAAAGTGGAAAAATATATGCAACGAGTTTCGACCTCTAGCAGGACTTCGTCAGACTAAAGTAATGTTTATTATAGATGGAATTATATACATTTGCAGGGGGAAGTGGGGATATAAAAGTAAACGTTGGTTATAATTATGTATCGAGTGGAAATGCTGAAGATGTAGAGGCGTTAAATGTCGGACAACAGAAATGAAAAACTTTAGTCATATAAAGTCCTTTTATGGGACGAAACGTGTTACATTGAATTTTTCCCATTAGGAACTGTGCAAACGCCTTGGGTTCCATCTTGTAAGCAAATAATATGAGGAAAACCAGAATTGATAATTCTGAACAAGGAATTGAAAGTCTGCAAGATCACAGATACGGCTACGCTCGCAGACCACAGGTGGTAGATGAAAAAAAAATAATACAAAAAAGCCTAGAACACTAGAAAAATACCACGTTTTACAATTGAAGAAAATGGAGCCTAAATGTTAAGGCCGTGCCAATAATTACAAGCGAACTTGGAACGGTTAGTTAGTTAAGTGTCATACATGATACACGTTTGCGCAATCATGTCTCTTTCGATTCATGGCCGAAGATTTCCCGGCAATCGGTTGCCGTTTCTTTCTGCGGTAGACTGGTTGCCAACCAAGGCTATAGGATCCAATTGGTCCTACTATTTAACAAAAAGCTGAGAGAAGAAGAAATTAATTCATACCTTTCTCAAAGATATTTGCGCGTAACGAACCCGATTGGATTTCAAACTCGACTTTTCGTTTTCTCATTCCGAGCTGATATGGAAAAACACCAATGGAAAAATTCGAGGAAAGGTCGTCTAGATTATGGAAGTGCTTTGATTTTCAAAAATACTGAGAAAGATCCTACACATTTGAGAAGACTGGCTGGTCACTTGGATCCATCGGTATTTTTGACCTGAATATGCCAACAGACATTACATAAATGAATGCAGCAATCTGGCAGAGTTGGAATAGTTATTTATTGGGAACTGTGCAAGCGACATGGGTTTGAAAATGATGGAAACTTTTATGACCATAAAACAGAAGCTGTTCACGATAACAAGAACAAAACCAACACAACGCTTAAAGGCTTTGTGACCCAAACAGATTCATCGATCAAAACAAAAAAAGACAGAACTTTGCTATCTTGAACAAAGAAAATAATTGTACGCAGATTGTGTAACTGTTTCGGTAGAAAAGAAAGGTTGAACAGAAAATATAGAAAAATACCAGGACCTTGCTCGAGAGCTGAAGAACATCAGGGTGATGTATTCATTAATTGATGCACTAGAGAATCTGGTTGATCGGGGAGAGATATATGGAACTGGAAATATAATGAAGAACTGAGATAATTCTGGGTAAAGATACACAAAACGACTACAAACTTCCCGGTGTTCGAACTGGGATCCGAGTGTAGTATCTGCTTCTACTCAGGTGTGTTATCGACGTAGCACAATAGTTTTTACTTCCGGCCAGAAGTGGCAAAAATACGAGGTGGATTTGGTGTTGGGGATTTCGACCCCATAGCAACACCTTCTCATTGCGCAGAAAACAGATGTAAACTTCATAAGATTTGTTGCAGGGATTAGAGAAACTTATGGCGTCCTTGCCCACACAAAGGCGCGTAGGTATCTAAATGAAACTAATAATAATAATAATAATAATAATGATAAGGCGATACAACTATTATTAAGAATAAAGACAACGAACTAAAAAAAATCGGTTAAATTCAACAGAATGATCAAATATGGAACAAGAAAAACTTTTAAAAATTTAACATGTTTCGCTTTTATAATATTTTCATCAAAAATATGTTGAAAATCATTTCCAAAGATTTCTGATGAAGCTAAAATAAAATGCGAAACATGTTAGGTTTGGACATTTTAGCGGCCAAGTATCGTTAAATGATAGAATTTGTGCAAACATGAAGATGCATATATTTATTACGTTCCCTTACTCAAAGGTTCGGTTAATGACAGGCTCAGGAATTCTATAAAGCAGAAAATAAAAACATTAAGGGTAAAGGAAATATCCTTTAGATCCTTGTAAAAAAAAAAAAGGCGGAAGGAAAAAGAAACAGATTTCCAAAAGAATAGGAACAATTCCAGAGCAACATTGAACCGTTTTAAATACAGGGAGGAGAAGACTTGCTATCACTTGATTGAATAAACAAAAAGTGAAACGGACACACACACACACACTCTATATATATATATATATATATATATATATGGGATAGCGATATATAAATTTTTATATATCAAGAACAATTTTGGAGGGAAGATGTACAACAATGAGTGAAAGTTTTCGTGTGACGCGTTTCGTCCTTTAGGACTTCATCGGACTAGACAATCATTATATATATATAGATATATATATATATATATATATATATATATATATATATATATATATATAAAAGGCTTAAACACTAATATTCCATGGTCGTATTTACGATTCCAATGGAATAAATTATGACCATGGAATATTAGTGTTTAAGCCTTTTTATTATATCCTTACTCTGTCCTAGACATTGAGTTCTACCTGGATTCTTCCTCTTGGAAATTTTTTTTTTTTTCTGAAAATATACATGTATGGGAATTTTTTATATATATATTTTGCATATGTATGTATATTTTCCACTAATATTATCTATCTATCTATCTATCTTCTCTCTCTCTCTCTCTCTCTCTATATATATATATATATATATATATATATATATATATATATATATATGTGTGTGTGTGTGTGATAAAAATATAATTTTAAGGTTTGCTATATTTATTTAAGTCGTTAATATCAGGGATAGAACGTATGTAAATATAAAACTCAAAAGTGAACCTTGGAGTCAACATGCAGCGGTGACAGTGTTTCATACTTATACGCATGACTTGAAGATTGCGTTTAAGTATGAAATAGATTATTATAGCTGACTATTGACCTCTATGTACACACACACACACACATATATATATTGTATTTAGGCAGCAATCCTTCGTTTATGCAGGTTTCATTAAAGACGACAGACAAGGTACTACGATTAAGCTTTTTATTTAGTTTTTCTTGCGTTCGAACAAGTGCTTTCTTTTTTGGACACAGATCATGTAGAAACTGTGCAGATGTTCTATAATTCCCAGCGCTTTCGGCTATACTTTTAGCCATTATCAAGCATGATTTTATTTTTTTCAATATGATTGGGTATGTGTATGTTTTTAAAGTTATAGAGATGCTTTATTTTTCGACACATAGCACATTGTGGCCGTGTTCGTAGTTAATATTATTAAGTGTTCGAAAACAAGAAAAATTAAACAAAAAGATTAATCATAGTACCTTGTCTGTTGTTTTTAACGAAAGATGCATATAATCATGAGGTGTTGAAAAGTTCTCGAAAATCTAACACAATCACAGAATATAAATTTTGGGAGTGGGGTGGAGGGATATTTTTTGGTTGGACGCAGAAGTTTTGAGCATCTCTTCATATAAGGAGGTGCTAATCAAAAGTTTTGGAATAGATTGATTAGTCTGTTCATTGGTTAATTTGCCTATTGTTTCCTGTGTCTCGCCAAATATTTCATGCTTTTCACGCAGTCAATCCAACAGCAAATAAACAAATAAACATCATATTCTATAATATTTTTTGTTCTTGAGAAAGTTATTTCGTGTTTGAAATTGTTTGACATTTTCGTAGAATCTTGTGCATATTATAAAACTTGAAAATTTTGAATTAAATTTAAAAAAATGATTAAGTAGGAAAACCCTTTATAAATTTGACATGTTTCACTATTTTAAATAAATAGCTAAACATGTCAAATTGATATATATATATATATATATATATATATATATATATATATATATATATATATATATATATGGCATCTTTCATGCGTAAATTTATGTTCGTGTGCGTACGCAGTCCCTACCTTTCCAATGCAGGCTTGTTTTATCCTCATCGATGTTCGGGAAAACTTCGCAAACTTTTTCAAAAAGTTTCTTGAAGTCGTTGGCATCGGCTTTGGTGATGGTAAAACGCCGTATTTCCTCAAAATCGTCCTTCTTCGACCTGCAAGGCAGGACGTAAGCCTTGACGGTCAGTGACATTGGTGACACGCTAATACCGAACGAAACGACTATTTTAGGATCTTTAGTATCTGGTGGGTTCTGAGGGGCGAGTCCCACACCGAAAGTGAAGAATGAGTGATTTGTTACTAGGGTAGGTAGTGGCACGAATCTGCCCGAGTGAGTGTGGATGTGGGTGAGGATGTTGCTTCTTTGGCACGTGGGCGTGTGTGACTGCTGGTACTTTTCTAATTTGTTAGTGGACGTGTATGTATGCGTGCGATGAATTGCTACTACTTCTGCTACTATAAAAGATGTTTACATCTCGAATCTCGTTATTCGTATGACTTCTTTACAAGAAGAGCTTTCATATATGTAAAGAAAAGACAGTGCGTTTCATACTGGGATAATGTCTTTGTGAAGCTGTTGACAGCAATTGTCCCGTTAAAAAACAAAACAAAAATGCTTGGAAAATTCTAGAAATTCTTTTTAAAACGAAAAGTCATGACCAGATGATCTGGTTGTAAATAAATGCGTCATTTAGTTGGAATTTTTTTTCTGGAAAACCCAGTCTTATTTTGGTCAATTTAATTACTTTTTCGGTAAGCATGAATCATTTGAGAGGTCATAGGTTAGCAGACAGATTTGACATCATGTCCGGGTCAGTTATATTACTTTTAGTTTCTTTACAATCTTAATCTCTTGAAGTTGAGGATTTACCGTTACCTATCGTACACATCTTCAAGATCTGCACTTAATTAATTCCTCTTACAGCAATCTCATTCAGTAACTCTACCTTAAGTGGCTATCGGGCCTTGTATTGGCTTAAAAAAAGAAAAAGTGCAACACAAATCCAAATAGATAAACGTAGGAAGATTTTAGAGTGTTAATATTTCAAATGATGAGTAGATGCTTGCGTTTAAAATCAGTATTCAATTTTTTAAAAAAAAATCTCGAACAAAGATGACTGGGGTTACTGGCAAATAGTAAGTAATTAACTAAAACATAATCAGATTTGTTCTCTTCCTGATGGAAAGTGTTCAGATGAATTACATTCCTTAGTTCCACCAATTCTAACTTCACAGCTAAGACCCGTCATGCCACGCCCATTATAACAAAACACCCTAATTACCTTCGTATTTCATTGGGGAGATGTATGTTCCACTCGAACCGCTGCTTCGTGGGACCAACTCCCGAGGGGATGCTTCCTTAATCTTAACCTGTTCATGTCACGGTTCAACCGTCATCTTCCCCACATATCTCCATAAATTGTACCTCTTACTCTGTCACCTTCAACCTCTTGCTCTTGGGTCTTTTACAGGGTGAACATTATTGTAAAATAAAAAATATAACATAATATTCCTATAACTTCAGATGCATACATAAAACCTCACACATTCAGTTAAAAAAAATAGCTAAAAGAATAGCCGAAAGCGCTCGGAAATGCAAAACTTTTGGGTAGTTTTTACACACTGTGTCCAGAAAGAAAACAACTGTAGGAACACAAGAAACATTCAATAAAAAGTTTAATCGCAGTACCTTGTCAGTCGTCTTTAACGAAACTTGTATAAAAGAAGGATTGCTACCGAACTATACAATTGTCATTAAAACATCTTTATTTTACTTGACAAGATACCAGAAGTGTTGAATCAAAATGGCTATTTTTGAGTGATGTTATAACATACTTATGCTATAATTTTTAAATAAATACTAAATACAATTGTTATATATATATATATATATATATATATATATATATATATATATATATATATATATATATTTATGGCATCCCCAAAAAGCCGACATAATTTTGTAGTCTAAGAATATACTCAATTCTCGCTGAAATGATGTCAATTTTTAACAAAATATGTAAAACCTAATTAAGTTGAAGGTTTAATTTCTTCGTCTTTATGGGCTGTTTTTCTTTGATGTAAGCGTCACCGGCAATGGTTGTCTACAAATTCTTCAGTAGTGGTTATTTGATAAGCTCATTCCTAATGAGCAATGAACACATCACTGGAAGCTGCCTCTGCGGACAATGTGATTCTACCAGGAAGATGGATTGGGCGTGTCATTGATAATGACAATTTGCTGTTGAAATGGCCACGATGTTCACCTGACTTGTGACTTTGTGATTTCTTTTCCTATGGGGCTATGTGAAAGGAAAGATCTATATACCTAACTCTTTCTACAAACCTAGAGGAATCTAAGGAGAGAATCATAGAACCGCTGGAGAATGTTACGCAAGACATGCTACAACGTGTTTGGCAGGAACTGGACTACTGACTTGACGTGTGTCGTGTCATAGGTGGTGCGCATATTGAACATTTGTGAAGTTTTGTCAAATCAGTTATAAAATCTACATCACTTTGAATCTCTTGGTTGCATTTTCATTTCGTTTGCCTGGAACACGTAGTTACTCAGATATTCAATTTTTTTAAATGATGTCAATTTTGGAGTGACTATATATATATATATATATATATATATATATATATATATAAATAAAAAGAAAGAACAGTAAGATATATAATCCGGTGTTCTTATAGATATTTTTATTTTTACAAATACTCGCTGTCACTTTCGTAATGCTAGTTGTAGTAGAGCCTTTGTAATCGCAGATACAACTATATTACGCCGTTGAACAATGCTGTTGTCGGACGCCTCCGGATAGTACTCGCGCTAATAGTACTTGCTCGATAATACTCGCTCGTATAGTGATCCAAATAGAGGAATAGTATAGTGATTAGAGTATAAATTGCGATCCATATAATATAGAGGATAGACTAGAAATAAGGATCAATCTAGACGTCATGCGACTTCCTACTTATGCGTTTCCTCTATGGTCACGTGATCTACTTAATTCAATAATGGGATCGCGTGTGTTTGTTCACCGGCGATCTATATTCAAACTCAAGTGTCGGCAGCGACACTTTATTCCTATATAACAAGAGGATTGGATAATGATAGATGAGTTCTTGTGGTGGATGTGAAAATTGTAACGAGTGAATGCGTCGTGAATCGGATTAGCTACGTATAAAATAGTAAGTGATGACCAGCATCAACCCGTTCCAACCTTTTAGGCCTTGTGCGATAATTGTATTTTATATACAATAAATCTCGTATTTTTCTTCCTTCTTTTCTACCTTGCTCTCTATTTCGAAGCTGACTGGAGGTGTTACCGAAACTGTTAATAAGAGTTCTAGCTCTTTATTTTCTAACGTTATTTCTGCAATGAGAATTACTTGTAGGCAATATATAGTGATTTTTTTAATGCAATTTGACACAAACAATTGCCACGGCGAGATTAAATCAGTTACAGGTAAGAATTCGTTATCATTTCTTCTTTCTTTCTGTGTTTTGCTTCAAAGGCTAAAAGTTGCCATTATAGTTTTTCTGCCTTCTCTTTTCCATAATAGTTGGACTTAAAATCCCGACGAAAGAGAGTGATAGTCAAATTCGATAGGGGTCTGGAAATTGTAATCTTTTATGTACCATGTTAATTCAGGACGTTGGTGATCCTGGCTTTTTCACATTTTCCTTTTCCTTGTAACCCTTTTACCATGCCTTTTGTCTTCGTTGAACTGCTATGTAACACCAATCCTATATGCTGGATAATTTCTTCCCGAAGAGAACACTTGAGGTAACAGAAATGTGGTTCTACAGAAGGATGCTGAGAATATCGTGGGCGGAGCACGTAAGCAGCGAAGAAATCTTCAGGAAAATGGAAACAAAAACAACACCTATACTCAGAATCCGACCCCCCCAAAAAACAGCTGAAACTTCTGGGAAGTATAATGAGGAAAGACGGCATGGAAAATTTGATACTCGTAGGATATACAGGATTTAAAAGGGATATAGAAAGTCACCTATCCAACGAGCGTACGTGATTGGATGGTGGATAGTAAGACGTAGAGAGAAACGATAGCCCCACGCTCTGAAGGGACACGGCATATAAAAAAAAGAAGTGACTGTCGAGTTCAAAAAGAAACAAGAAGAGAACGCTAAGTGTTTAAATGTTGACCAGTATCACTTTCTCCGGGTAGATGTGGGATACATTTTGATAGCTTTTAATGTTCTTACAACAACGTATTATATTTCATTGATCGCATAATTGATGAAGAGCTAAGTACAAAAACATTTCTAAGATTTCGCTAGCATTGTGCAAAGGATAGCGTTGGCGTTTGTAAGTTTCCCATTACCCTCAAGGTTTTAGCATCTCCTCGTATATGTTAACGTTCCGGCGTTTTTTTTTTCTTTTTTTCCTAAGAAAAGAAAAAAATAAAGAAAACAAAAAAGTAAAGAAAAAAGGAAAAGAGAAAACGTAAAAGAAGAAAGAAAATAAAAATAAAGAAAAAAAAAGAAAGTAAAACAAAAAAGAAAACAGGAAAAAACCAAAAAAAAACAACTCCGGTTTTCAAAAATAAGAGCACCCAGAAGTTTCGCACATACCTAACATTATATGAATAATATATTTTGTTCTATTTATAGGGAAAGCGTGTTCAGCAGATGAAATAGAGCGTTTATGATCTCAAGACAGAAGCCCTATGCAGTGTTGATTCCGATGTCCACAAGTTTATACAAGAATTACCAAAACTTTCAAAAACAACAACACGAGAAAATATTCTTCAAATTGGTTGGTCTCTTCTATCCACTCCCGACCTTACACCAACCGGTTGTCATCCACTTGGGATCGCTGCAAAACGCTTTGAGGAGAGAAAGACTTTTTCTAATGTAAACCAGATTGTGTATATATATATATATATATATATATATATATATATATATATATATATATATGCACACACATACATACTCGCGTATCATGTGACTTTTGAAGACTTAATTTTGACGCTAATTTCAAAGAGGTAGCATCATACATAAAAATATAAATATAGTGCTGGCCCTGGCTACGCCGTTGACCAAACTATATCCATTTACTGTAGCCAAATTAGCTTCAAAATTAGGTCTTCAATGTTCACATGATACACGAGAGTGTATATATATATATATATATATATATATATATATATATATATATATATATATATATATATATATATATATACACACACACACACCCCTGGTCAAAATCTTAAACAAGATACAAAAGGGTTAAAAAATAAAATAAAATACTGTTACTTTAAACAAAATATATTTGCAAAACATTTACATTCAATTAGAAAATGTAGTTTATCAACAAACAAGTGAAAATGTTAAGCTTTTAATTGACTAATTTAAACAAACATTGGACAAAGGAGTGAAGATTAAACTCAGTAACATGCTAATTATTAAGCTATACTGAAATGCTCCATAGGCATCTTCTTTATATGCCGTTCCCCACCTCCCGTGCCGTCAGGACGTAGGCGATCATGGCACTCCACAAGTTCCTCTCCATTTCTGTCTTTTTGCTATCTCTCCTAAACCCTGTTCCGCTATTCATTCACCCAGCCTCACTGTGTCATGGGCTGTTTTCCTCTGTCTCTCTTGCCTTCAATCTTTCCTGTGAGTATCAGATTTTCCAAGCACTCTTTCCTCATTATGTCTCCGAGAAGTATCAACTTTCTCTCTCTTGTGTTAAGTCTTAGTTTCCTTTTAGTTTTCATTTTCTCTAAAACTTTGTCGTTCCTCACATCTTCGGTTCATACTATTCTCATAGTATTCTCAGCATCCTTCTGTAGAACCAGATTTCTGTTGCTTCAAATCTTTTCTTCATCTTTGAGAAGATTGTCCAGTACTCACTGCTATACAGTATGAAAAATATCCCGTAACAGTTTAGTACCCTTTTCCTTGTTTCTAGCATAAGCACATATAAGTACTGTATATACACGCGTATCATGCGACTTTTGAAGAGCTAATTCTGAGGCTAATTTTAAGAAGGTCGTATCATACACGATGTATAACATTAGCGTATGTAGCTTCTGGACCTGGTTACGCTGCTGACCAAACTATATCCATTTACTGTAGTCAAAATAGCTTCAAAATCAGGTCTTCAAAAGTCGCATGAAACACGAGTATATACCCCAATTAAAAACAATCCTCGTAGATAATCAAAGGAAGGAATGGTAAAAAGTGAGGGATCAGTTTTGTATTATTCTTTAATAATAAACTCATCCCCCATTTCATAGTCACTGTATATGCTAACCATTTTTATAATCTAGACAGGATTTAAGCAACTTCCAAAAAATATTCTTATAAGATAGGATGTTATATATACCGTATATACTCGCGTATCATGCGATTTTTGAATGCCTGATTTTGAAGCTAATTTTAAGGAGGTCGCATCATACACGAGATATAAATTTAGCGTATGTACTGTTGGCCCTGGTTACGCCATTGACCAAACTATATATACATTTTCTGTAATCAAATTAGCTTAAAAATTATGTCTTCAAAGGTCGCACGATACGCGTGTATATAAGGTACATACACACTAAAATTAGAATGACTCACAAAATACTATTTACTAATATTAGTAATATTAGCCATTTGCTTATAAGGAAACATTCGGCATTCATTAGCTGAGCAGCCAGTACTGCCTTTTGTTTAAATTTATAAAATATTTCTCTTAAAACAATTTTTCGGGAAAATAGTTTTCTCGGGTCCAGTAGCTGTTATCGCTCTTTCAAGTATTGAACCTTTTATTTGAAGTAGTGTGGAATGTCAACATCTTGATTATGTCATTGTTTTCTCTTCGATCAATTTTAGCTGTTATCGCTGTTGAAAGTCCAAACTCTTTGAGGACCGAACGCAGTAGTGATTTTCCAAGCGTAGCTCAGATATGGCACAAGGCTGAAAGTATGAGGCACCCAGTAAGGAACGAACGCAGTAGTAATGGCTCCGATTTCGAATCACTGTAGTAAAGCGATAAGGAAATGTACCTAATTTTTTTTTTATATATACCGTGTCCTTTCAGGAAGTTGGCGATTATGACTCTCCACGGATTTGTTTTCTTTATTATCTGTGAATCGCCTTTTTCGGAAAGATAGAGGACTATTTTCCCTTTGCTTTCTCCATGGTCTTGCATGTAAATTAATTGTTCTTCTTGAATAGATGCCACCCAAAGTTAGAGAAAGAAGCAGTTATACGCTACTATTTAACCCATAACTAGATAAGAAGGGGAGGAATGGATCTGAACCCTTTTCAAGTGCATTAGTACGAAGATAACATAGCTGGAACTTGTACTCAGTTGCGGAGTTCATTTTTCAACGCTGATAACCGCTATACTATCTGAAAGTCCTTAAAATAGCATGTAATAGTATTCAGTGTAGCATTACTCTGTTCCCTTAGAAACTGGGTAAATATAATGGCTGCATTTTTTTTCTCTTTATTTTTTAAAAATATTTCTTTGAAGTTGTCAGGTATTGGGGTAGAACGAGTTAATGGAGAGTTGTAACCCTGTAAGAGAACTTGTAATCCTTCCTGCAATAAAGTTTCCCCGTCGGTAATGTGTTTTTCGTATTCAGTAATGGCTGAAAGTGGGGAAAAGAACGCAAAGTGCTGAACTTTAAAATTCCATGAAAAAAAATGACAGAAATTGAAAAGACAGTACTATTTTTAATCACTCAGCACGACCAGACACTAAACACGTAGTCAGAAATAGCATTAAAAAAAAAGAAAGAAGATGCGTACACACCACATGCATGCAGATACCTTCTTCCAATTCTGTAGAAACTAACAAGAAGAGCGTTGATATTTGTTTGTTTTACTTACGCGTTGCATTCAGATAAAAGAATTTAGATTGAAACGAGAGAAAAAAAATTAAACTTGCGATCTTTCAAGATAACATAAACACGATAACGTAAACTAGGCAGCCGTAAAATTGAATAGTAATTAAAATGAAAGCACCAACTGTAGAGCAAAGATTATCAAGATAATCATATAAGCGATTGTTAGTAAAACTGGTTTAATTACTACTATTTATCGCACAATTACGATTTTTTACCAGATTAAACTAAAATTTAAAATTCTGCTCTTGAGAAAAAAAAAAAAAAAATGCGGAACCTGTCCCAACTTGATTATATACGACGGGATGAATAATTTAGAAATTCTGAGTTTTGAAAATCGGCCAAAAATATAACTAGAATCCAATCTAAAAACAATTTTTTCGATGGGATTATATATATATATATATATATATATAGGATTTATCAAAAATACTTTTACAATCTTTGGGGGCGGGTTCCTCATACGAAAACAAGGACAAAAGTCCATATAAACATAACATTTCCAAGGATATTTACGCGTAAATAAATTTAACGAACACGATTGGAACTCTACTCCCAGATTTCTAAGTCATTATCCATTACATCAGCCACACATCCAATCTTACAGCCCCTTAGGAACAGACTCCCGCTTGGGTGTTTCCCTGAACACTTCAATCTTGATTTGTTCAAGTCAAAGTTCAAGCGTCGTCATTTCTTCTTATCATAATAATCTTCATTTCAGATCACCTTCTTTTCCTTTCTCATCACACATGCCTTGCTTTAGGTGAAAATCACTTCGAAAGATTTTGGATCATTTCAGAATTTTGCATTTGGAGAAAACGGTTTCTTGTAATTAAACTAAAAGAACTCCTACAAAAGGTAGTGAAGGAAAGTGAGCAGAAAGGACAAACATTAATTGCAAGAAGACAGAATGAAAGGTTGTTGGCAAAAAGGGACGGCCCAAAATACAAATAAAAAAGATGAGATACCAAAAACCAAGCAAGTACGAT
Organism: Acanthosepion pharaonis; assembly: GCA_903632075.3. Taxonomy (NCBI): domain Eukaryota; kingdom Metazoa; phylum Mollusca; class Cephalopoda; order Sepiida; family Sepiidae; genus Acanthosepion; species Acanthosepion pharaonis. The sequence continues at coordinate 477,784 of CAHIKZ030003692.1, forward strand.
AATTTAAATATCTGGGAAGTGTTTTAGCAGAGGACGAAAAGTGTGATACCGAAATCCGAAGGCGCATTGGGATAGCGAAAGATGCCTTCCAAAAGCTAAGCAGAGTATTAAGAAAATTTTCGTTAGAAACAAAGAAAAGAGTGATGGACTGTTACGTAATATCAGCCCTCTTTTACGGCAGAAAATACTGGACAATCACCTCACAGATAAAAAGGAGACTTGAAGCAACAGAAATGTGGTTCTACAGAAGGATGTTGATGATACCATGGAGTGAAGATATAAGCAACAAATTTTAGAGAAAAAGGAAATATATACTTAATATCAGGAAGAAGCAGTTGAAATTTCTGCGGCATGTAATGAGGAAGGGGGGCTTGGAAAATTTGATACTCACAGAACAGATTGGAGACAAGAAGTACATAGGAAAACAACATCTAAACTCCATAACGAGCTTGTGTAAATAGATGGTAGAACAGCGTCTGGGAGTGATAAAAAGAAAACGAAATTTATTAAAAACTACACAGAACAGGAAGTTGTGGAGAGCCATGACCGTCAACGTCCTGAAGGGATACGCCACATAGAAGAAACCAACTGCATCGACCTTTTATCTTCTCGAGCAACTCTACAGGAAGTAATGGCTAACAAGCCAGCCTACCTGCTCATTCTTCTTCTATGTATCGTGTTTGTTCGTGACGTGGGCGGTCATGGCTTCTGCACAACTTCCTTTGTAGCTCCTTGAACGTTTCTCTTTTTACTGTCTCTCCTAATTACTGTTTTACCAACCATTTATACAAGCTCGTTATGTAAGCACAGTAAATGACGACATTTATAAAGTAAACCTTAGCTTTATCTGTACTTTTACTAATCCCTAATCAGCAGGAGTCGAATGTTAAATGATTTTTAATATGCATACTTACAATTTAGAGAAATGTTTTTTTTAACAATGTATTGAATTTTTCATGATAAAGATAAACATTATAGATTTATAGTGTTTAAGAGAACACTAGATCAATATAATGAAAGGCATGAAATAAATCGACCTTTTATTCTCATATAAAATGGATTTTTTTACGGTTTATCAACCTTTTGTATGTTATTTAAAGCCGACACATATTTTGGATTGTAGGCGGTTGCTTACAGTACCTGGTGTTGCCTAGCGGCCCCCCATCTAAGTATTGACCGAACTCGACGTTGCCTAACTTCAGTGATCGAACGAGAACTGCTGTTTTCAGCAGGTTTTAATTGTAGGCATATAAAATAGGAAAATATTAAGAAAATGACTATAAAGCAATTGATAATCTGTTTATTTCCTCGTTCCAACCTCACGGTTTCCTTTGCATCTTTGTTATAAATGCTAGGTAATGTTTAACAGACACACAAACCGGATCATTATTATCGGAGTGAGCACGAAATGTGCACGAAGTGAGACACGATTAAATCATCAATATAAACTTGCAAATCGAACTGGAAATTTATTAACTTATTAAATTTATTAGATCATTTACATTATTCGGACTGTTGTCTTCATCTTTGTCGCAATATTTATTACAACGTTTCGGCCGTTGTACGCTCCGGCCTTCTTCAGGTGGTTGGAATGTCGAACTGAACCCTTTATTTCACTCACTGGAGTAGACTGTTCTAGTTCCACGTGCTATGTTTAATGGATGTCAGTTATCAGTTATCTCCTGTTAATTTCCCTCTGAATGTTCTCCACTGCCTTAACCAGGTATTGAACTCACACTCTTTGGGTCCTGTCACTTGATCTAACCAACGCCTTTAACCACTGTGCAGAAAGATAAATTTATTAGCATTTCAACAGTATTGTCCTGCCAAAAATCTTGCTACGATGTGCCGTTTTTGCTGTATTACAGTTAAATTTACTTTTGTCCCCTGCCTAGAGTTGGATTTTAAAAAAATAATTAAGTATTTAAAACCAAATCCTTACCCTCGTTATTGAGGTATATGCAATTGTTGATCTTTGCTTTTATCATCGTGGTTGGCTAACTGGTAGGGAACACTTTGGAGAAAGGAGTGATTTTCCTGATGAGAAAAGAGGAATGCAGGTTCGATTCCTACCGGGAAGCACTTATTTCTTCTCGATTTCTTGGCTGGTTGAGAATAATTTCAAGGTTTGAAAATGGCAGGAATGTCAACTCAAACACGTTTTCTCACTACAAATAACGTTTATTGTAATAAGAATTTTGCAAGTATGTGTATTCACACAGAAAGAATTTCCCTATCTCTGTATCAGACTCTGTTAAGTATTTTTTTTTAAGTGTGTCTGAAGATACTCGTCAAAGCAAAGTCACGTGTGGTATCGGCTGTCCGACTCGTAAGGCAGCAAACCTATTTGGATACACCATCCAAGTCAACATCTGCTAATCAAATGCTTCGCCTCTGCTGGTTGGTTGGTTAATTGTACGTCGTCTTTACGTTCCGGTAATTCTTGGCATCATATGGCCTGTGCTAAGTAACACATGATTAAGTAGCTTGTTCTTTTTTTTTTTTTTTTTACTATCTCCCTTTTTTTTTCCTTTCTCATTCTTTCACACTCTCATGCCCTCCTTTCGCATATCCCCTCTTATATCCCCTTATCTCTCTCTCTCATATTAGCATTCCTTCTCTTTCTCTCTCATCCTAACCCCTTCTCTTTCCCTCTTATTCTCATTCCTTCTATTTCTCTCACATTCTCATTCCTTCTCTCTCTCACATTCTCATTCCTTCTCTTTCTCTCACATTCTCATTCCTTCTCTCTCTCATATTCTCATTCCTTCTTTCTCTCTCATCCTAACCCCTACTCTTTCCCTCTTATTCTCATTCCTTCTATTTCTCTCACATTCTCATTCCTTCTCTTTCTCTCACATTCTCATTCCTTCTCTTTCTCTCACATTCTCATTCCTTCTCTTCCTTCTCTTTCTCTCACATTCTCATTCCTTCTCTCTCTCTCATATTCTCATTCCTCTCTCTCTCACTCTTTCCTCTTATTCTCATTCCTTCTCTCTCTCATCCTATCTCTTTCATTCATTCCTTCTTTTCTCTCTCATCCTAACCCCAACTCTTTCCCTCTTATTCTCATTCCTTCTTTCTCTCATCCTAACCCCAACCTTTTCTTATTCTTTCCTCTTATTCTCATTCCATTCTTTCTCTCTCATTCTAACCCCTTCTTTCCCTCATATTCTCATTCCTTCTTTCATATTCTCTCACCTTTCTCTCTCTCTCATCCTAACCCCAACTCTTTCCCTCTTATTCTCATTTCCTTCTATTTCTCTCACATTCTCATTCCTTCTCTCCCTCATATTCTCATTCCTTCTCTTTTCTCTCACATTCTCATTCCGTCTCTCTCATATTCTCATTCCTTCTCTCTCTCTCATCCTAATTCCAACTCTTTCCCTCTTATCATTCCATTCTCTTCTATTTCTCTCTTCATTCTCATTCCTTCTCTTTCCTCATATTCTCATTCCTTTCTTCTCATCTCACATTCTCTCTTATTCTCATTCCTTCTTTTCTCTCTCATCCTCATTCCTTCTCTCTCTCATATTCTCATTCCTTCTCTCTCTCATATTCTAACCCTTCTTTCTCTCATATTCTCATTCCTTCTTTCTCTCTCATCCTAACCCCTTCTCTTTCCCTCTTATTCTCATTCCTTCTTTCTCTCTCATCCTAACCCCTTCTCTTTCCCTCTTATTCTCATTCCTTCTTTCTCTCTCATCCTAACCCCTTCTCTTTCCATTCTCATTTCTTCTCTTATTCTCATTCCTTCTTTCTCTCTCATATTCTCATTCCTTTCTTTTCTTCACCCATTCTTATTCTCATTCTCTTATTTCTCTCTCATCCTAACCCCTTCTCTTTCCCTCATATTCTCATTCCTTCTATTTCTCTCACATTCTCATTCCTTCTCTCTCTCATATTCTCATTCCTTCTCTTTTCCTCACATTCTCATTCCTTCTCTCTCTCTCATATTCTCACATTCTAATTCCTTCTCTCTCTCACATTCTCATTCCTTCTTTCTCTTTCCTCTCACATTCTCATTCCATTCTTCTTTCTCTCTCATTCTCATTCCCCTTCTCTTTCTCTCACATTCTCATTCCTTCTTTCTCTCTCATCCTAACCCCAACTCTTTCCCTCTTATTCTCATTCCTTCTATTTCTCTCACATTCTCATTCCTTCTCTCTCTCATATTCTCATTCCTTCTCTTTCTCTCACATTCTCATTCCTTCTCTCTCTCATATTCTCATTCCTTCTCTCTCTCATATTCTCATTCCTTCTCTCTCTCTCCTAACCCCAACTCTTTCCCTTCTTCTCTCTCTCTCTCACATTCTCATTCCTTCTTTCTCTCATCCTAACCCCAACTCATTTTCCTCTCTTATTCTCATTCCTTCTTTCTCTCTCATCCTAACCCCCTTCTCTTTCCCTCTTATTCTCATTCCTTCTTTCTCTCATCCTAACCCCTTCTCTTTCCCTCTTATTCTCATTCCTTCTTTCTCTCTCCTAACCCTAACTTCTCTTTCCCTCTTTTCTCTTCCTTCTTCATTCCTTCTACCCTTTCTCCCTCATATTCTCATTCCTTTCTCTCTCTCCTCAACTTCTTTTCATTCTCATTCCTTCTATTTCTCTCACATTCTCATTTCTCTCTCTCTTTCATATTCTCATTCCATTCTCTTTCTCTCTCACATTCTCATTCCTTTCTCTCTCTCACATTCTCATTCCTTCTCTTTCTCTCACATTCTCATTCCTTCTCTCTCTCTCATATTCTCATTCCTTCTCTCTCTCTCATCCTAACCCCTACTCTTTCCCTCTTATTCTCATTCCTTCTCTCTCTCTCATCCTAACCCCTACTCTTTCCCTCTTATTCTCATTCCTTCTTTCCCTCTCATCCTAATCCCTTCTCTTTCCCTCTTATTCTCATTCCTTCTTTCTCTCTCATCCTAATTCCTTCTCTCATATTCACATTCCCTTCTCTCTCATTCTAATTTCTCCTCTCTTTCATGTTCTCATTCCTTCTCTTTTTCGTATTATGGTTTCCTTCTTTCTCATCTTAATAGCTTCTCCCTCATATTTTCACTTCTCTCCCTTTCTCATCCCTTTTCTCTCTCTCGTTCTAATTCCTTCTCCCTCATTCCTTCTCTCTCTCTGTAATTTCTTCTCTCTCTCTCACATTCCCTCTCTCTCTCTCATATTCTCATTCCTTCTCTCTCTCTCATATTCTCATTCCTTCTTTCTCTCTCATCCTAACCCCTTCTCTTTCCCTCTTATTCTCATTCCTTCTTTCTCTCTCATCCTAACCCCAACTCTTTCCCTCTTATTCTCATTCCCTCTATTTCTCTCACATTCTCATTCCTTCTCTCTCTCATAATTTCATTCCTTCTCTTTCTCTCACATTCTCATTCCTTCTCTCTCACCATATTCTCATTCCTTCTCTCTCTCTCATATTCTCATTCCTTCTCTCTCTCTCATATTCTCATTCCTTCTTTCTCTCTCATCCTAACCCCTTCTCTTTCCCTTTTATTCTCAATCCTTCTTTCTCTCACATTCTCATTCCTTCTCTTTCCCTCATATTCTCATTCCTTCTTTCTCTCTCATCCTAACCCCAACTCTTTCCCTCTTATTCTCATTCCTTCTCTTTCTCTCACATTCTCATTCCTTCTCTCTCTCTCATATTCTCATTCCTTCTCTCTCTCTCATATTCTCATTCCTTCTCTCTCTCTCATCCTAACCCCTACTCTTTCCCTCTTATTCTCATTCCTTCTTTCCCTCTCATCCTAATCCCTTCTCTTTCCCTCTTATTCTCATTCCTTCTTTCTCTCTCATCCTAATTCCTTCTCTCATATTCACATTCCCTTCTCTCTCATTCTAATTTCTCCTCTCTTTCATGTTCTCATTCCTTCTCTTTTTCGTATTCTGGTTTCCTTCTTTCTCATCTTAATAGCTTCTCCCTCATATTTTCACTTCTCTCTCTTTCTCATCCCTTTTCTCTCTCTCGTTCTAATTCCTTCTCCCTCATTCCTTCTCTCTCTCTCTAATTTCTTCTCTCTCTCACATTCCCTCTCTCTCTCATATTTTCATTCCTTCTCTTTCTCTCACATTCCTTCTCTCTCTCATATTCTCATTTCTCTTACATTCTCATTCCATCTCTCTCTCATATTCTCATTCCTTCTCTTTCTCTCCCATTCTCATTCCTTCTCTCTCTCTCATATTCTCATTCCTTCTCTTTCTCTCACATTCTCATTCCTTCTCTCTCTCTCATATTCTCATTCCTTCTCTCTCTCTCTCTCATATTCTCATTCTTTCGTTTATTTTTTCCATTTTTATCAACGCATTTTTGTTTCATATCTATTATCTTTCATTCTATTTCTTCATATCCACACATACAGATTCCTATATTAGACCTCTGTCAGACAGCAAAGGTTTATGAACTAGTTTCACGGACCCAATTGCTAGGAAAGCGAGTTCTATCCTCACTGTTATGGCATTGAGTGAAACTTAGCTGAATCAGTAAATACGTGGGCCGAAAAGAACAAAAATAAACAAGTTTAACGATCGAGTACAGATTCTGTAAACAACATTAACACATTCAACACAAATCTTTTGTATAGCAAATAATAATAATGATAGTAATAATAAGGTCGTAATAGCGTCTGTGAAAATGAATCCTTTGACATGTTATACATTTGTGGTAGTTGCATTCATGTTAAGCCGGTTCCAGAAATAAAACAAGGCACCGTCAACACAGAGCAGCAAAGAGTAGGAATGTCATTGCACTTTTGCAGATGCAAACAATGGCTTAGTTTTTACTAACTTTTTTTTAGCGATAGAAACTTGTGCGTCAAAGATGTTTTACATTTTGATACCAAGATGAATTCGACACAAGGCCAGAGAGAAAAATCGGGTTAAAAAGACCCTGACGTCTGTTCTGGTGGACAAGACATTGTAGTTAGCTTTTACCAGAGCTCGAACTCCGACCTCTGACAAAAGGGAGAACTATGTATCCAATCAAAAAAAGGTCTATGAAACTAGAACTTCAAAATCTATCTCAAAGCGGTAGAAATAAAATATATAGATAAGAGTTACCAATTGTAACCGCATTCAGAAAAATGTTTCAACATTTTCAAAATAAGTGAATTCAACACATCCATGTATCTAAATACAGAATCATGTGTACCATAGCTACCCCCCCCAAAAAAAAATAAACAAAAAACAAAACAAAACCGAGAAAAACATTTAAATTATTAAACTTTTACTGTTAGTTCAAAAGTGACTAACAAAATATTTCTTTAAGTGATTTGCGATGATATTGTGTCACTAGTTTGTTATGGGAGTCATCAGTTTGGACGGACGTTGTCTCGCTTGTTTCACTGGAATGGTGTAACATTGTGAGTGTAGAATAAAAAGAATAATTTAAAGTTAAGGATTTCCAAATTCCTACCGTTTTTTGAGGAAATGAGTTTAAAAGATTAAGTTTAGTTTCAAAATCGTTGCGTTGGAATTTCATTGTGGTGACCAGTGAAAACCTTATAGCACAGCCTTATAAAATTTATAATTTACTGAACCTTTACAAATTCTATATGGACAAAATGCATAACAAAAGTACGCTATTACTAAATCATTGTGCCATCAAATAAGACCTTTTACTTCAAAGGGCAATTATACTAAACAATTTAGCTATATTATGATGTAATATATTATACAGTGCAGTAGTTTTAATGTGATTTTCAATAAACTATGCAAATTTAAAACATTTTGTCTTATAAATTCTACCCTCAATGTTATAGTGTTATAGATCTATATTTTGTTTTTATTAATTATGATCTAATAAGTTTATTCATTGAGTGGCTTTTATGTAATCTTTGACAATTTTTTTTTTTACACATTTTTTACTTATCTAATACAGTAAAAAATTGCATATTTTGCCTGTGGTAATTAATTAGAATTCCAGTTTGAATATATTTTTCATTCAATGTATCGAATACAAACTACACCAATTTTATTTGGATTTATTCTTGAAATAGTAAAATATTGAATCTCTGTCTATATTTCTGAGATGAGGTGTTGTAATTATTTACACTATTTACATTATTCGGACTGTTGTTCTCATCTTCGTTACCATATTCATGACCTTCCGGCAGTTGTATGTTACGGCCTTCTTCAGGATCCGTCTATATTTCTGAGATGAGGTATTGTAATTATTTACACTTTTTACATTGTTCGGATTGTTGTCCTCATCTTTAGTGTCATATTCACGACGTTTCGGTCGTTGTACGCACCGGCCTCCTTCAGGTGATATACGTTGAAATTTCGAAACGAAATCTTTATTTCGTTCACTGAGGTAGATTGTTCTAATTCCACGTACCATGCCTTTTCTGTATATCTCAGTTTCAATTAATTCCCTTTAGTAACTCAACTCTCCAAGTTTTTGTTCACCTCTTCTGTGACCAGGTATTGAACTCGCAACTCTTTGGATCATGTCAATGGATTACCTCAACTGGCACTTTCATCCACTGAGCCATACAATATTCCGTAACACTCTACCTTGAGAGTCTCTTGAGTCTTGTATAGTCAGCACAAAGGTTGGTTTGCCGCGTATTTTGTAGGTGATTCTCCAATGGGTTCACGACGAATAATAACAATTAGGAGGGGGGCATTCATTCTTCTTAAATATGGCTTAAATTTGTCGGAATATAAACATTTTTATTACTCCTGTTTTCGGTTGTAAAAAGTCGCGGCTGAACTGACCAGAGAAGGCAAAAAAATGATAATTTTATATTTTGGTATATTTTTTTTTTTTGTTTAATACAAGAAAAAAAACAAAACAAATCCTACTTCCGATAAGCAGAAAATGCTGAACGTAACGTGATATCCAGCAAATCTTGGCAAACATCTACGCAACAAGAAAATCACCCATCTCAAATGTCTGGTAAATACTACGTCTAACTTTGTCTAGTAAATTTGGAAGTTACCAGCAGTGACCTCTGAACTTAAACTTGTTAACAATCTCTTGACGTTTGGTGTCACTACTCAGCTATGTACTAAATACAATTTCATGCCTACGAACTGCTTTAGATGAAACTGATAAGTGCCAGAGATAGTTGAATAGTTTCTACTGAAGCCTGTGTTTGAATTCATCTACAAGCAATGGCTTGAAATACTAATTTTAAAGAAAGATAAGAATTTTATTTGCTAATTTACCGCATTACATCTTGACATTCATGTGACCCTGGGAATTACTATTCACAACTTAAGAGTTTGTTTGGCTGCCAGAGGTCAATTACGAAATCGGATTTCAAACGCCAACGACTTTGATTATTGGGCACTTTTTAAAAGATTATTTCACCCCCAAGTAAGGCGAGAATGCTACCAGTACGTGAAAGAGAAGACTGAGAATAGTGAGGATTGGGAGATGAACGGGATTCAAGAAGAGAGAAGATGACGATTGGCGTTGCATTTTTGAAGGTTGTAGTTATCAGGGAGTGAGGAGGCACGGTGATAGGGAATCGGAGTGAAGAATCAGAGAGCCGAGTTCGAATTCCAGTCAAATCCATTACATTTACTTACGTGCTAATACCCTTGGGATAGGTATAAATCCTCATCTTCTCCCCTAGGTATGGGAAAATAGTAGGGCAGAGCGGGTTCTATAGCCTTAGATGGCAACTGGTCTACCGCAGAAAGAAATGGCAACCTACTGCGAGAAACAAAATCTGCCTCGTCAGTCATGTATCGAAAGATACATGATCGCCTTAGCGTGTATCAGGCATGGCACATAACTGACTGACCGAGTTATCAGGGAAGTAAGGAAACGGAATAGAGTTCCACAGGAGGGAAGTGCGAGAAAAGAAACTGTTGGAGAAGAAGTGGCGGTTGCATTTAGCTATTTCAACAGTAAACAGGTGGGACCTAGATGCCAACTTAGTAGCACGCTTAAATTCATGTAGTCGGTGAGAAAGGGGCTGAAGTCGAGATGTCAAGACAGGATCGATTATATTGCGGATTTTGTCAAGAACCTCAAGATGAATAACAGGAGCACCAGATATGGCAACAGTATTCAATGCACAGACGGATGCTAGATTTGTAAATGTGTAAGAGGGACTCTGAGAATCAGCATTAGGTCTTAGTCGCGCGCTAAGTGCTTGTCGAACTCTATGCCTTCGGGCAGATAGGAACCCAGACGAGGTTATGCCAAAGGGCAGAGTCTCGTCTGGGGAGGTAGACAAACCAAACCGCGTTATCACGAATTCTACGGGGAAACTTTTCCCGGGCCTGCGGAATCGGAAAAACCCACGTTAAACCGGCCTTGTGCCACATCCCGCTCTGTGAGGAGCTCGGATAAATACCTTGTAAGAAGGACTCTGACGGCTTTGGTTGCTTTTCGAATGCTTTGTGTTATATTTTCAATAACTTTTCCCAATAAAAGAAGTTTCTTTTTGATTTTAGTTGTCAGTACGATTTTTTATTCTTGCTTTAGACGTCAGGTAGAAGTTATTTGCTTTTAGAACAACGAAAGAACTCGGTTGTTGTCTTGTTGCCAAGACAACAAAAACGGTATGGGTAGTTTTTATTATAACGCCGATCACGTGTCATTTCGCGGTTGCCAGTCAATGTGTTAAGAAAACAATATTCTGGCCGGTTTAGTGGTGGAGGTAATTGCGTTTTCCTTATTGGTACAGGGTCTGGATTGTTTTATTAAATTTACCAAGGGATAAAAAAATCAATGCGAAATAAATAAAATCTTTCAGTTTAAAAACTCAAAATTTAAACAATGTAATCACTGGCCATCAAGAGAAATCCAGAACACAAAGACACTTTAGCAGAAACATAAATAAGCTTCTTTCTAAGAGCTGCAACTGACTCCCAAGAGAGTGCTCTCTGGAGCAGTAAACATCTTTAAATCTAGTGCTAACCGTTATCTATCTTACATATCATAATATACACGTCTTACTTCCCACCCACTTTTAAAAAGAAACCTCAGTTAGTAACCCCTGTCCATTGAATGGCTCTTGAGCCTTTTATTTTAATACTGCGTTATTTTGTTAGAGAATGTGTAGGTTAAATATATATTGCAAACACGACCATACTGGTCAGAACTCTGAACTTAGTGCGAGTGAAATCCAGATAGAGACGAATTGTTTGGTTGTTTTAATATAGGAACGACCCCCCCATAAAGAGGGAGCGAGAGGGAAGAGAGAGAAGAGAGAGAGGAGTGAGAGAGAAGCTAGTGAGAAGCGAGCGAAAAGAGAGAGAGTGAGCAGAGAGAGAGAGAGAGAGAGATGCTACCATATGGAAATGACAGGAAGATGACCGACATGCTGACCTTCATTCTTTCTCTCTTCGTTTCCTCCAAGAAACGATGGTTATTATCTACACTTGGAAATAAAAGGAGTAAAAAGAAACTAAGAAAATTGTCTGTTGTCGATTCAGATTTGTGATGCAGCATCGGGTCTTTCCTGAGGAACTGACGAGAGGCTACTAGAATCCAGAGATGATACACAACGTAACAATTCTGAATATATCTTGTGACCAAAATTGATATGATTTATGAGCTATATAAGTAGACACTGAAGTCAACACACAGAGGCGACAATCTTAAACGCAATCGTCTGGGGACAACGCTTGTGTTTAAGCATAGAAACAGACTGTCGCCTTCAATGTTCACTTTTATATTTACATACGCCCTGTCCATGACAATGAGACCTTGAACCCATAAATATAGCATACCTTAAAACTATATTTTATTATCGGCATGAATTTTCCAGGCAACTCAATATATATATACGTTATGGGTAAATAGCAGGGCAGACTGGGCTCCATAGCCTTGGATGGCTACTGGTCTAGGAGAATAACAACTCTGAATTCAAAACCTGTGGAGGGTCGTTTGTGGCATGTAGTGCACCAGTTCCCTGTATTCGGCCCATCAAAAAGTGTGGATAGTTCTGCACAAAAACTTCACCACTATAATCAAATCTCATGTGCTGGTGTCGGGCTGTCAGTTTCTCGGAACTGGTCTGCTTGACCCACACACACACACACACACACACACACATATATATATATATATAGAGAGAGAGAGAGAGTGAGAGAGTGAGAGAGACTGTTTCGCTGTATTACAGCTCTTCAGTGTGGCTAGACGTTCGATTGCCGGGATCGAAACTTGACCAATTTGGTATCAGTCAGAGATTCTACCCCTAGCTTGAGAGGAAGGGAAATGCGAAATATGCCAGTAGCCCGGAGAGCTGAATTCAATTCGGTTGAAGAGCAATGCTTATAATTTTGAAAAAAAGAATAATAATAAAAAAGATTGAACATACATTTTTATATTTGATCATTAATTAGTAATTAAATTCTAATATATTTATTTGTAAAAATACTGTATAGTCTATTAGTTATTGGAAGGAGAAATAGTACATTAAATCTGTAAAAATAACATTTAAATATTAAAAATATAACTTACATATATTTAAATGACCATATTAGAAAATCTTTGTGGATAGAAATATGAATTAAGCGGATAAATAAAAATGCCAAATTGAAAACCCAGACGACTCGCTGAATAACGAATGTATAGGTCTGTTAGTAGACACTCCTACCACATCTAAACTTAAACTGACTTTGTAAGTAACATATATTGGATACATAATCTGTCTAGGGAAATTAAAACCCAACCACTCCTAATCAAAATAGATTGAATTTGCCTTAACCTTAACAACTCATAATATTAATATTGTCTGCGCTTATAAATTAAGTAAATTTCTTAGAAAGTTATTCCTAACATCGCTTGACAATGGAACGAAACTGGATTTTAAGTTTAATTTTTATAATTAAATTCATAAATTTAGTTTCAGTTTTGAAACACAGAAAATTTCTGTGTCGCGATGGAATCATATTTTTTAAAATGTAACTATATATATATATATATATATATATATATATATATATATAACTTGCCAAAAGTCATTGACCGGTGACCACTGCATTGCACTGCTTTGTGACCATTTTCACCCATTTATCGACTCCGTGTCTTCCACCTCCCGAACAACGCTGATCTATTCTAGCAGGATAATGCACTGTGTAATCGGGGGTAAGTCACTCTGAAATTGATTTGAGAAGCTTTCGAGAAACATTCGACGAAAATGTACCCACCACATTCTCTCGGCATTTATGAGACATTATGTGTATTTGAATTTATCTCGCCAACACTTGTGATGCCAGGTGGCAGTGTCTGAGATGGTCGGGTTTTCGAAGATGTTTATGAAAGCGGGAAGCGAAGCCACAATTGCTGTATGTTAACGCAATAAATCTCGAGAAGAGCACATCAGTCAGTCAGTTATGTGCCATGCGTGATACACGCTTAGGCGATCATGTATCTTTCGATACATGACTGACAAGGCAGATTTTTTTCCCGCAGTAGATTGCGGTAGACCTGTTGCCACCGAAGGTTACAGAACCCAGTCTGTCCTGCTATTTACCCATAGCTAGGGGGGGGGAGAAGAGGGTTCATACCTTTCCCATTCACGTAAGTGAGTGTGATGGATTCGACTGGAATTCGAACTCGGCTCTCCGATTCCTCAATCCGAACCGCTATCCATTACTCCACCGTATGGAAATATATCTAAAGACGCATATTTCTAAACAGTAAATGGATTTATTTTTTAATCTGACATTTTTATTACTTCAAAAGATATTTTAGTGGATACCCGTATCTAAAACAGAAGCCCGGTTTTTATTTTAAACAATGTGTATTACGTCTTTCAGCCAGCGTTTTCGAGAAATCTTAAGAAAATGGGCTCTCCTGAAGGGCTCGGACCATATTAGTTCGGAAAATATGCAGATAAAGTGTTGATAGCAGACATGGAAAGAAAACTACAAAACTCCGACAGAAGGTCGTGAAGGAAAGTTTGAAGAAAAGTTTAAACATCAACTGCAAGTAGACAGAATGCAAGGCTGTTAGACTCATCCAATATGCAGATTAAAAATAGGAGATACCAAAATCAAACAAGTACAAAATTTAAATATCTGGGAAATTTTTTAATACGAGACGGAAAGTGCGTCACTGAAATTCGAAGGCGTATTGGGATAGCCAAAGCTGCCTTCCAAAAGCTAAGCAGAGTATTAAGAAATAGGAACATTTCACTAGAAACAAAGAAAAGAGTGCTAAACTGTTACACGATATCTGCCCTCCAGTTTGGCAGTGAGTGCTGGACAATCTACTCGAAGATGAAGAGGAGGCTTGAAGCAACAGAAATGTGGTTCTACAGAAGGATGCTGGGAATACCATGATCCGAACATGTGAGTAACGACGAAATTTTAGAGAAAACAGAAACAAAAAGGAAACTAATACTAGGAAGAGACAGTTGAAGTTTACGGGGCATATAATGAGGAAAGAGGGCTTGGAAAATGTGATACTCACAGGGCAGATTGAAGGCAAGAGAGGCAAAGGAAAAAAACGCATAACATACTAAATGAGTTTGAGTAAATTGATGGCGGAACAGGGTTTAGGAGAAATAACAGAAAGACAAAATTTATTAAAAGCTACAAAGGAGAGGAAATTGTGGAGGGCCATGATCGCCAACGTCCCGAAGTGACACAGCATATAGAAAAGAAGATATAAAAGAGCAAGGAAAGGAAAAACAGTAAAATTGAGGTAAGAGCTTTTGAAAAAAAGATGAATGTGCGATATGAAATAAGACAAAAACTAAGAGATGAGCGGTTACGATAAAGTTACAATTCTTTGTTTATTGTATTGGGCTTCTTTCCTTCTAAAAGCTGGTGTAATATTTACCAATGACGAAAGGCATTCCACAGAAATTGCTATTAAAAAAAGCGATCTCGGATTACTTAACGAACCGGTAAGACGACCTGTCAATGGATTTAAAAGGTCTGATTCAAAAAAAAAAAAAAACACTCATACTCATTAGAAGCTTTATAAAATAGAGTAGACTGTGCGCATATATCCTATCAGATTAACCGGAAAGATTAAAACTGCAAGAAAAAAAAAAAAAAAAAAAAAAAAGTGAAACAACTTCTATCAAGAGATAGAGACTTCATATAATAAAATAAAGTTTTAAAAGAACTGCTCCAACTTCGAAAAAATAGAGGGAGAAATATGTAAACGTGGCTTTCTCATTTTATAAAAGAGGGCTCAAATAGAATAGGAACGATTTATATGGTGGCAGGTTGAAAGAACATCCTTTTAAAAGTTTATTATACAGAGTTCACCAAAAAAATGCATACCCACTCCAGGAAAGGAAAAACTTCTATAGATATTGTAATACTAAATTTATTCAGACAACACGAGGTTAATACAAGTTACTTTTAGACTCTACAATTACAAGATATGCTTAAAATAGTGGCCTTTACCTTCCAGACATTTAATAGTACGGCGAACTACTGCTTGGGCAACGTTGGCCAAAGTGGCCAACGTTGCCCAAGCAGTATAGAATATCGAGAGAATATTGTACTACAGTAACGAGTGTTATAGCAATTATATATATATATATATATATATATATATATATATATATATAGTAGGTCGTTGGACATTTTTGTCAGGGATTTCCACTCACACCAAATTTTTTTTTATCGTTGAGGAAAGACAATAGGCCTGTCCGAAAATTCCAATTTTTAACATCTTTCTCTTCCTGCTTCTATTTGGTCAAAAGACCTACTAATATAGAATAAATATTATCAATAATATTTCTGTTGTTTTAATTCTCGATTTCTTTCATCGGCCTACTATATCTACGTAATATAAGAACCATTCTTTTCTTTACTATCATATATATATATATATATATATATATATATAAAGAAAGAAAGAAAGACAGACATGTCCCATTTAAACAAGTTCATTCTACTTATTTTCAACAGGATCCTCTCAAATACACAGACAAGCTTCTTAGTACTCTTATCAAAGGAAGAGAGAAAATTACTATGTTGATACATATTCAATTATTCCGAGTAATTTCGACTTTAGAACAATGTCACCATCAATGTCAGACAAAAAATGATTGCGTTTATATAGATATTTATATATATATATATATATATATATATATATATATATATATATATATATAATAAATATCTATACTACAGTATACACATATATTAACTCTCTTATATATTACTACTGTATATGACTTATATATTAACTTTCTTACATATATATGTGTATATATATATATATATATATATATATACACACACACACACACACACACACACATATACAAAAATTAACAACGGCAGCGTGTGTCTAGAAAACCGGACGTCAAAATGTTGATAATTAAAAGGAAAGAGTCGTAAAAGAGAGAAAGGCTAAGGATTTAGTATAAAGTGAAAAACCAAAAAACAAAACAAATAATCAGGACACTGAAAAACGGGCACACACATGCAAGAGTGGACAGAGTGAAATCCGAAAGGTCTGTCTGGAGTCGGGATGTTGAAAGTTACACCAAGCAGCTTAATGAAAAACCTTTTACTTATATAAATATATATATTTAGAAAAAAAATTTAATGTCCATAGTCAGTAATAAATATTCCCTAACAATTACAAAATATATATATATATATATATATATATATATATATATATATATATGTGATAGGTAAATTGTCTCCATTTTATATTTTTATTTTGCGCATGCGCGTTGTTTGTTTTTGATTTTGTCGACTGCATAGTATAGTAGGGTCAGTTGGGCACCGCCTGTGAAAAAAAAGAACACCATGACGCAATACACCCCGCTAGAAATTTGGAAACGGTATGCTGTACTGCTCGGCATTCGCGCCGGAAGCTCCAATAAGAACATTTTAGAGTGTTTGGGTGTAAATCTGAGGAGAGTGCAGAGGATTCGAAGAGAGATGGATGAATAGTCTAATGGTGATTACAAAAGGTAAAGCAGCTCAGAAAACTCACTCTCATCGTTCTGATAAGTAAAGAACTGAATTTGTTGATAAGGTCCAGACCATTATTGAAAACAATCCCTCCAAGACAATCAGATTTATAGCCAGGGAGGTAGTGTTTCCCTGGGTTAAGAGGTTGGTTGCTGGAAAACACTGTCTGGAAACAGGTGTCCGCACCATGTCACACAAGCAGGAGAACCCATTTATGGATGCCAGAAAATTTCTGCGACGACATCTGGCCATCTAGCTCCCCCGACTGTAACCCCCTTGATTATGAATTGGGCGCAGCTGAGCGAGAGACTAACAAAACTCCTTGTAACACCAAAGATGAACTGAAGGCAAGGATTATGGTGGTATTCACCAACTTAAATAAGGTGATCTTCCAGAAGAGTTGCAGGAGATTCTAAAGTCGTGGTTGAAGCCAATGGCGAATTGATTGAAGAAATTTACTCTTTACTATTTCAAGATATTTTTGTATAATTTTGGTAAATATATCTGTTAAAATGAGATGTCAGTGTTATTTTCATTTTTGCGTCATGTAGTCAATTTATCCATCGCAAGATTTATATATATATATATATATATATATATATATATATTCATGAATTATTCACACAAAAACAAATGCAAAGGTTAATGATTTAATTGGCGAGAAATCCATCATCGCAAACAATTCAAATAATATACAAAAACCTCCGAATCCGTTATGAATGAAATGATCCTTGTTTCTATAAATTTCTGCCCTATTGGTTCTTATTTTATTTATAAGCTTTTCGTCTGTTCCTACAGACATCTTCAGGTATAGAATAGATGTTGTTCTTGTTTTTTTTTTTAGTAATAAGAGGACAACGAAAATATATGTATTGTTGTATCCGAAAATGCTATTGAAAATGAGTTATTATTTATATATATACACAATTTGTGATATGCAGCTGATCTAGCGACTCGGGACGAGAAATTGACGAACCGTGTTAGAATTTCGATTGACTTCTTTACATACACCTTCTCACAAATCCCTAAAATATGTCAAGGTAAGAATCGTTCCACCCGCTACATATGAATTAAATGGAAGTTATTACATCACCCGAAAGCTCAAGATTACAACACCTCGTATTTTTAAGCAGTCACCCATCTAGGTACTGACAAGGCTCGACGATGCTCAACTTCGACGATCGAACGAGAACCGGTGTTTCAATGTGTTATGCACGTATTTGAATGTATAGTAAGAGTGTATTTCTTGGATACAACAGGAATTGAGAAAATGGTTAAGAATCTCGACTCACCTTTTCATCTTGACTCCATGTTTAGGTTCACAGAACCATACACTGATGCCTGACCTCAGTACCAAGTCAAAACAGAGCGCAGGACCTGTGCAAGTGTCTTGTACGCACCTAATCCATGATACAGTGTGTTTGGTGGGGTGCGAGACAGACCGCTGTACTACATCTCAATTTTCATAATGGAGTATTCATATTAAATACAAATTTTATTGTAACCTAATTATGTACAATAATGGATCATATGCAATAGAGTTGAACAATTCAAGTAGAAAAATTGAAAATAAATACAATGTATCTAAATACCTATTAGAGACATGTCATAATAGATCATTCCATCTTAAATCAATATTTTGCAGCAATTTTAAACATCATCTTGAGATTTTTCTTGCTAAAAAATTGAATAATTTTAACACATTCAACATCATGGATTTAAAAATAGTGAATTTTATATAGTGTTTTTTTTTTCGTGACTTAGCATGGGTAAAACAAATTCACGGATTTGGACGAAAAAAAGAAAAAAAAAAAAAGAAGAGACCACAGAATGTCGTGAAAATCCATTAAAATTTGTAATGTATATAAATATCAATAGAAAAAAAAGAAAAAGTTGGTAAGATAGCGAGGGCTACAAAGAACTTCCCAGGGTCTTCAATTAAGCTTGCTTCCTCGGACTAGTCGGGCAGTTCGGGGTAGTACGCACCGGTTCTAGAATTCTGGAATTCTGGCATCTCTAAGGCCTTTCCACTTCCTGTTTTTTCTTTCTTTTTCCGTTTTAATATACGAAGAGAAAAGAATTTACTTTTTATTTAGTTATTTGTTTTTGTAACTACCACAACGCCATATTTGTACTGTAATATAGAAAAACAGTTATGTAGTTTCTAGAGAAAGCGGCATATCGACTTCTGCAGGTTATTTAATACCGAAATCTAAATATTTTGTATGAGATTTTATTTTTATTTCTTTTGAGATAAAGGTTTTAATGATACAACTTTTGATAATTAACCCATAGCTGGGGGGAGAATAGGTGGATTCATAACTTTCTCAAAGCTATTTGCGCGTAAGTGAATATAACAAACCCGACTGGAACTGAAACTCGGCTTTCCAATTAACAATTCCAAGCCATTATCCTTTATAACACCTGCACATCCAACCTTACAGCGTTTCGTATTCCCAAGAGGTCACCTATCTAGGTACTGACCAGACTCGACGTTGCTTAACTTAGGTGATCGTAGCGAAACCGGTGTTTTCAACGGGATGTGGCTGTAAGCCAGAAAGCGGTTTTGTCGAACGAAGCATTTTATTTTCGAGCAGAAACAATAAGAAATTTGTTTCTGCCGTATTAATCCAGCAATCATAGTTTAAGTAAAATCTGAATGGTACGGGCTTCGAACTCAGAGACTTTCGGTATCGCTGAATGAAAGCTTTTAGAAGCTGGAACCGAGATTTCATCAATTTACAGTTGAGCTGGCCAGACAGAGCCGTAAATTCTATGCTAATAGTTTATTTTCTCGCACTTCTTGCTTGTGGAACTCCATTCCGGCTCCATGTTTTCCAGCCAACTTTAATCTGCAAAATTTTTAAATGCAATGCCAATCGCTATCTACTCTCCTCCTGATTATTCTTTTCTCTTTCCACTCATTAGTAATGTTTCTGTTTCCAATTCTTCCACACTCAGTAACCCATTGTGACTTAGTGGTTTTGCCGCCTTGCATGGGGTGATACCGATTTAAAAAAAAAAAAAAGTAACATGAACATATTTGGATATTAGATATATGTTGAAACTGCTCTTTAACCATGACATATTTGGGAAGTATTTTAGAACAATCTAGAACTTATACCGGGAGAAAACCGTTTGCATACGGATAGATAATGAATTCAGTAAATATACAAAATTGGAAAGGAGTGTAAGACAAGGATGTGTCTTCTCACCGGACTTATTTAACCTATACAGTGAGGCGATTCTGAGAGAATTAGAAGTCCTGCCAGGATTCATAATTGGCGGTCACAATCTTAACAAATGCATGAGAAAACTACAAGAACTCTTACAGAATGTAGTAACAAATTCTTCCACACCATGTAACCCTTTGTATTTCAGTGGTTTTTCTGCTTTGCATGGGATGAAACCGATTTTTAAAAAATGGGTCTATTACTTTTCTGTTTGCATCTAACAGGTTTTCTTTAACTTATATAAATAAAGCAATCAATTCAGACCTCTTTGTACATTCACGTTGCCTGTGTAAAAATGATCAGTACAGACTTTGGAATGTCAGAGACTCAATGAAGGCACACTTGAAAACAGGTTTTGCGAGGGAACGTCTTACAAACGCGCGCATATAAATACTATATGACATCTAATGATGAACAACGTATTTATTTTCCACAGCAAATATTTCTTTTTCAAAATACCATACCGAGTGTAACATCAAAATTGTCCAAATCGTGTTAAAACATAACTGTCCCTCCCACAATTTATCTTTTAAATCGACGAAAAACCACTAAACTAATTGAATTTCTTTTTTCCAAGTTTTTCAGATAAGATATTTAGCCATCTTGGCACCATTTGTCGTAGGAATCACTAAAAACCCTTTGAGTTATTCAGCTAGAAAGAGGACAGGTTAAAATGGTTTTCTGTCAGACCCGCTGTCTTCTTAACTGAGCAATGGTGAGAGGAAAAGATTATTCAGGTTTTCAGTATATTACTGAAGCCCTGAATAATATCAACACTCATACTCTGGTTTCCATCTTCAAAGTCTATTCAAGAACAATCAAGAGAACGTTGAATAAGTTTTTAAAAAGAGTAGAGAGTAACAGTAGAGAGGAAAACTGGATCAGGAGGTCACAACTGGAAGAGGGATCATCATTTCAACTTAGAGCTAAAGAGATCAATTAGAAAAGATCCAACTCAATACATAAGACGCTTGACACGTGAGAGAGAATTTTTTTTTTTTAAAGGTTAAAAATCCTGTATTTTAGGTAACCGGTTGCTATACACAGGTAACTTTTTTTCTGGAGAGGTTAAAATTCATGCCATATAATTCAGAGGTCGCTCTGTACATGAATTCGACTTATACATGAGCATATACGGAAGCCATTATTTTTACACCGAATTCGGTCGGTGGTGAATATTAGTATCATATATCGAGCATAATAGTGAACATTTCAGATAAAAAAAATCAGTTAATTACTAAATATCAGATTATGAACGTATTGATATATATATATATATATATATATATATATATATATATGCGTAGACATCAAACTGTCTGAAGACTTTATGTCGTTTCTTTTTAAAGTTCTGAAAGGCGAAGCTAATGCATTAGACGCCATCTTCCCAGCGGCAATGTGAGTCTGAACTTTAGAGAGTTCATTAACAAGACAGTGATGGCAAAAGAAGCGTGTGGGAAGAAGCTTGAAGCAAATCGACGTCTGGGAATCCTGAGAAAAGAATGTCGATTAAGGATCGGCTGATGGTATTTGGAGATTCAATTTCCGAAGAGAAATTATTGTTGTAAAAATGTCAGAAGAGAAGGATGTCAACCTTTCTATCACTTGTGATTTCGCATCTTAGTCTTTTCATCCCACTACATATTATATATATATATATATATATATATATATATATATATATATATTATAAATTAATTGATTTAAAATATGGTTATTTTCGCTACACAGTTCCAACCATGTTTCAAAAATAGAAGCTAAAAACCCCTAATTTTATTTTTGCAAATAAATTAAAAGCATTAGTTCTATTTCATCTTCAAGCGAATTTTGGAGTAACTTTTAAAATTTACCGGGTTTTAAATACACAGCTAAAATCACGTTTCCATGGTTACAGAATATTCTACTCAAATTGAACACGGGGTGTCTAGATTTTCCTTATGACAGTATCATTGTATCAGTTATTAGCTATAAGAACACCGGATTTTATATCTTACTGTTCTTTCTTTTTATTTTATACATTATATATATATATATATATATATATATATATATATATATATAATCGAATCCGAATTGATCGGCTTAGTTAAAATGATAAAATATAGAAACTTCAGTAACACCATACAACAAATCAGTAGGGACTTGAAAGAGATTAAGAAAAGCAAAAAAGTAATCGTTAAGGCAGAAAAAAATCTAGGTTTCTATATAAGATAAGCTTCAGCAAATATAATAGTATGCTGCCCAAGGAAGTTATTAAACACTATAAGAAGGACCCTGCTAACCTAGAAATTGAAGGAAACTAGTATACTTGTTAGTAAATTTAATCTAGAGAATATAATAAAGAAAATTAATATTAAAAATTGTTTTACAACATTAAAAGACCACAAAAATGATTTCTACAACTCCGAATTTCGGTTAATCAACCCAACTAAAACAGAAATGGGTAAAATCAGTAAAATAATACTACAAAATATATGTGAAACACTAAGAGCAGTTTTAAACATTAACCAATGACTCTCTACTCGTGACTGTATAGAATGGTTTAATAATTATGACAAAAACAGCAAATGTTCTTTTGTGAAATATATAAAAGAATTTTACCCATCTATTACGAAAAAAAAAAAAAAAAAAAAACACAACAAAAAACGGTTAATGAGGCTTTAGAGTTGGCTAAAGAGTACATATCAATATCCAATGATAAAATTAACCTCATTAGGCATTGCCTCAAATACTCATTACACCATAACGATGTGTTATGGATTAAAAAAGCAGATAGCGGCAATTTTGACAACTCCATTGGGGCATATGACGGAGCCGAGGTATACGAATTAGTAGGGTGCCTTCTATTAAATAATTTGAATAAGTTTATTGACCCTAGTAACGATGGTCTATATAAAGACGATTGTTTAATTATAATAGATAAATGTACCACCAGAAAAAGCGACATAACCCGTAAAAAATACATTGGATGATCAAAAAAATAGGATTTAAATTAGAAATACAAACTAATTTAAAAGTCACTGACAATTTAGACATCACCCTCGACCTACGTAATAGCACAATTTCCTCATTTAAGAAAAGCAACCAACAACAGCGTTTATATTGACGTAGGTTCTAACTACCCTAGACATATTTTAAAACATATACCTAACGGAATTAGTTATAGATTGTCCAATAATTCATCTAGTGCTTATATCTTCAATAAAAATAAACAAGATTATGAAAAGTCCTTAAAAATAGTGAAAACAAAAACAAATTAATATATGTTGATACTCATAAATCCCCTAACACGCAAGGCAAACACAAAAATAGAGCCAGGAAGATATTATGGTTTAACCCCCACCCCACAATATAATTTAGCAGTTAAAACTAAAATAGGAAGAATGTTTTTCTAATTACTAAAAAAGAATTTCCCCTCGATTATTGTATTATACAAAATTCTCAATAGAAACTATGTTAAATTAAGTTATAGTTGTAAGCCATATTTAATTAATAAATATAACAGGAAAAACAAAATAGACAAAGCACATCCCAAACCTCTTACTGTAAGTGTAGAAATAAGGACGCTTGTCCACTTAAGGGCAGGTGCCAACAGGAGTGTGTAAATAAAATAGTGCTCAATGCAAAATGACAAAGCTATTAAGTATATATTAATAAATATACATAGTACTCCACGCCGACAGTATGACTCGGGGTTTCATGCACAATGCAATCATCAGGTACAAATGAAATGGTTGCAATCCGATTAATATTTCAGGGTCTCGCGGTTTGGATAAATTATTACCGTTGTTAATGATAAAATAATAATGAAAACAATAGGTATGCAGTGAAAAAATAATAATAGTAATAGGTAAAATAATAATGTTAATAATATAATAATATTGACAATATTAATATTAATAATATAGAAATAATAGTAACATTAACACTAGTATTTGTGGCGTCCGAATGTGAGAAAAGTATATTCATCTGGGGGAACGCACTTGAGTAGGTATTTGTTTCTATGTACGCATATGATCATTAACTCAATTCTTTTAACAAATCTGTATTCTCTATATGTTTTAGAATCACTAATTTTCCCGAAAGACATAAATTACATTCATCGCCTTTTCCTCTGAAAGGTTTGGCTTTTGTTACGTAATCCCAGGTGATAGTTGCCTTTCTATTACAGCTTTTTTTTTATTTCCCAGAAAAATTTAGAGAGTGTAGTGTTGCTACTATATTTAATATTGCCTAATATCATTTGGTGATAATAGAAATGTGATTTCCAATGGTTTTCAGTTGAACCAAAATAGAATAGTTTAAACTTCGCTATCATATTTGATGTTATCTCTATAAATTATACCTTTAGTCATGCACTTGCCATTCAGCGGCAAGTTGCATTCTTTAATTGTGGTGTTGTAGGTTAGTTAAGTACTTGTTTAGTATAACATTGTTGTGCTGTGATATATATATCGGTCAATGTTTTTAGCGCAACTGTAGCTAACTTTAACGTTGTTTTTTTTTATTATTGAAAATCTTTTTTAGCTTTGGGAAATGATTGAAATGCTTACGGATTAAATTCAGGAAAAATGTTAGTTTTGACATTGTTGCTAAAAGTTGGGTTAGACCAATTATATTGCGTTCACGGTGTTTCGACTTGATAACATCATTTATTTATTTCTAAGTAATCTAGGTTTACTTTAACGTTACTTTGTTCTAGGGCTTCTACGTATTTTGCTTTATACTTGTCCAAAATGTTCTTATTACGAGAGTTGGTGAACAGCCTAAGTTGAACCGATTTATGTAAATTTTTTAGAAATCTAGGGCGGTGGTATTATTCTTTGTTGACGTAAGGTTGTATAAATCTTTATTATATAGTTTATAAAGTCAATTAGGCAGGTCGAAGGTTGCATTCAGGAAGTTGATCACTTTAGCGTTGGTGCTGATACTCAGACCATGCTCTTTAAAGAATTTAATCAGGCTTTTTCTTAGTCAGTCTGTTTTTTTGTGCACCCGTTTTGCGCAGGAGGATTATACCTTCTTGAAAACACCGGACTCTATAGAGACAGCGGAATAATCGTGTCACATACAAAGAAAAATGTGATGATATTTTATTTTTATTGCAACCAGAGGTATGTTAGATTCGAGTGGCTTCTAGAAATGTCTTGTTTTTATCATAATAACGGATTTTACAGCCATGTAATTCTGTGGTACTTTAAGCGAGTGACCTCGTCACGAATGTATTTCCTAATATGTAGAGTACATTTGAATCTGGTGTAGCAGCTTAGAGTAACTCCTCCTCCTAGAATAAGCCCCGGTATAGTTTAACCTAGTCAAGAATAACTCCAGGTGTAGCCTACTTCATACCATGGCTAGTATATAACAGTCACCTCATTAATCAGTTAAGTACCTACGTGATATCCCGTTTGGGTGATCCTTTTTTCGATTCATGACTGATTAGGTAGAAGATTTTCAAGCAGTAGGCTGCCGTTTCTTCCCGCGGTAGACTAGTTGCCAACCAAGGCTGTAGAACCCGGTCTGTTCTGCTATTCAACCTATAGGTGGAGGGGGAGAAAAAATGGATTCATAACGTTCCCAATGGTATTTGCGCGTAAGTGACTGGAATTCGAACTCGATTCTACGGTTTCCGGGCCGATATTCTTTACACCAGAACATACAACGGCTCAAGGTGAAAAGCGTTTAAGCCAATCACATACTAGAAATCTTCCCCGTTAGAAAATATGATGTGTAATCGGTAGAAAATACGATTTCAAATATCCTAGTTGGTAATTATCAAAAAGTTTACTAAAAGATATTTTCATTGTCAGTCAGTTTAGTGCCATCACGTGACACACGCTTGGACGATCATGCCTTCTTTCGATTCATGACTATGTTTTAAGAATTTTACTCCGCGGTAGGTTTATGTTTCTTTCTGTGGTAAACAGGTTGCCACCCAAAGCTAGAGAACCCAGTCTTACCTGCTATTCAAACCCGAGCTGTTGGGGTGGTGAAAAAACGGATTTATAACTTTCCCAAAAGGTATTTGTACGAAAGTAAATGTAACGAACCCGACTGGAATTCGAACTCGGCTCTCCGATTTTACATTCCGAGCCGTTATTCATTACACCAAATCGCACATCCTATATACTCCAAGGCCAGTTTGTAACCCCTTTCAGTATCAGCAATTACTTTTCTTAACTAGAATGCTATGGAAAAATGACTGTACTTCAAATCATTTTCACCAAAATCAATAATTCAGTAAATATACAAAAAAATAAAAAGGGTTTTAAGACAAGGACGTCTCTTCTCGCCGGACTCTTTTCACCTTTATATTGAGGTGATTCTGAGTGAATTAGAATTCCTACCAGGATTCATTATTGTTAGCAACAATCTTAATAACATTAGATATGCAGATAACACCATGTTGATAGCAGACATAGAAAAGAAAACACAGGAATTTCTACAGAATGCAGTAAAGGAAAGCGAGAAGAAAGGACTAAACATCAATTGTAAGAATATATGGTTGTTAGTAAAAAGAGCCCAACATACGAATTATAAATTGGTTGATCGATTGATGTATTTTTTTACGGGTTGTCAACCCTTTGCAGGTTATTTAAAGCCAGAAAATATTTTTAGATTGTAAGAATTCTTTCCACGAACCTTACTAATTAACCCATAGCTGGGGAAAAAGAGGTGGATTCATACCCAATCAGAATTTGATAAACAAGAAATTATAATGTGGATATAAAGTGGGGGAACAATTCTATATTACAATCATTATATATAGTGATCCCTGAATTTGTGGTCGCATTAGTTTCTATACATTGATATCCCAGAGAATGTAAATAAATTTAAAAGAGACGCTTGAGCAGCTAATCAGTATTTCATTGATTGACTGATTTGTTTTCTACGGCTTATCAACACTTTACAGGTTATTTAAAGCCAGAAAATATTTTTAGATTTAAAAAAGTTTTTTTGAGATAACAATGATTGAGTGATACAAGTCTTAATAATTAACCTATAGCTGGAGGAGAAGAGGTGGATTCATGCCTTTTTAAAGGGTAAGAGAATATAACGAAGCCAACTGAAATTGAAACTCGGCTCTCTGATTAACAATTCCATGCCATTATCCATTACACCAACCGCAATTCCAAGCTTACAGCACCTTGAATTCCCAAGCGGTCATTCCTCTAGATACTGGCCAGGTTTGACGTTGCTTAACTTCGGTGATTGTACGGGAATAGTCGTTTACAGTGTGATGGGGCTGTAAGCCAATTACAAATTGGAGATGCCAAAATCAAGTACAAAAATTTAAGTATGCCGGAAGTGTTTTAACAGAGGAAAGAAAGTGTGACACCGAAAAATGAAATCGGATTGGTTAACTTATGTAACATCTGTCCTCTTACATTGGCAGAGCAATGATTAGGAGAGATAACAAAACGACAACATTTACTAAGAGCTACAAAGGACAGGAAATAGTGGAGAGTCACGTCAAAGATGAATACGTAAACCAAAGAATCGGAAGTAAGGTTGAAGAAGGCATACAAGACATCAGATCGAAAATTGCGTGTCAATGCATGAGGAAATGAAGGAGAGTCGTGTATATTCTAGCCTTAGTG
Source organism: Acanthosepion pharaonis (assembly GCA_903632075.3). Lineage (NCBI taxonomy): Eukaryota > Metazoa > Mollusca > Cephalopoda > Sepiida > Sepiidae > Acanthosepion > Acanthosepion pharaonis. The sequence goes on from CAHIKZ030003692.1 coordinate 505,496, forward strand.
TGTATATTTTAGTCTACTTCATTTTACACCCAAAATTATAAACTGTCTTCATGAATCGTGTTTTTTTTTTATTGTTCTTACTCACTAAAGTTTCATTCACTTTTACACTTAGTAACCCCTTGTGTCTTAGTGGCATTATCACCTTGTTGTGGTTAAATGATTAAAAAATGTCTTTTATTGCATTCAGAGCTGATGTTCTTTAATTGGGGAGGTGGGGGGGTCCTGTTTGACCCAAATTTATGGTCCCCCGATGACGCAGGAACAAGATTTTCAGCCAAAATCTCCAAGATTCAAAACAAGATAAGAAGAAAACAAAATAAAGGCATCCTTTGATATTTTCTCTTAATAACAACACAAAGATTTTGATAATAACATTTTGTTTTATGTTTTGTAATTCATTTACTCATCATGTATCCTATTTTAGCGAATTTTTATAGATACTTAGAGTGTGTGTGTGTGTATATATATATATATATATATATATATAGTTATACGTTATTTATAGACACAAATATTTACGTAAATCCTCTGTTTATAATAAACAGTATTGACAGCATTTACCGGCCTGGACGTCCGAGAAATATTCATAGAAAATATGCGTATAACAATAAAATATATTAAAATAATTGGACTTTGTGCATTTCGTACTGTGTGACGTCATATATATATATATATATATATGTGTGTGTGTGTGTGTGTACACTACAGTTCAAAGGTTCGATGGTACACCTGGTAATTTTTTTAAATTGGACCAAAAAGTAGCTGTTTTGTACTTTAACTAAGAGAGAATTAATATACAAGGTTAAAAAAATAGTAAGATATAATTTTATATTAGGAATTTTATCATGACAAAAAGGAAAAAAAAAAAGTAGCATTTTATGATTAATTTTGCTGTCGTCAAACTATCCTCCTTTAGGCTTGATTACTGCAGCACAAATTTTTGGCATTTGTTGCAAAAGTATCTCAAAGTATAAGTTTGATAATTGATCCCATTCTTTTTTAAATAACTCTGAGAGTTCTTTTTCATTTTTTTCAGTCTTCTGCTAAGTTCACCCCATGCTAATTCTGAACTTTTGAACCTTAGTGTATATATATATATATATATATATATATATATATTATATATATATATATATATAATATATACCCAGTAACGATCTTTTGCTTATTCTTTTCCTCTACCAAGACTGCTCAGTGAAGGGGAAGTCAGCAAATCAAGTATTTACTCCTCCTTGTGTACATATAACGTGCACAGTACAACCAAAATGACGACACACTCGATTAAAATCATTTATAAAATTTTCATTGAAACATGGTTTAACTGAAAAGACCACAGAACAAGGAAAGAACAACAGGAAATTTTAGAAAAAGATACTGTGAACAAAGTAACGATATTTTTGAAAACAAAAAATAACCTCAATTTTCTTTTCACCTAAATGGTAAAAATATATCATTAATCAAAATGTTACCGCTGCTACAAATGCGTCAAAGATGACTTTTTAATTATTTACTTTAAATTGTAAGCAAAAAACAACGAAATTAAAGCAGAAAATCAACAATGCTGATACATGATTTGAGTAACAGCCAAATTATTTGCATTTACGTCAAGTTAATATTAGCTTTTTATTTTTTTAAAGTAAATAAACAAATTTATAATGGCAAATAGCTGCGAACATAGAATTGATTAAAACAAAGAAAAAAGAGCAAGAGAAAGCATCTGATGCGGAAGTTCCATAACGTTGCATTCAATTTGTACAGGAATGTAGGTTAAAAGTAAAAGAAAAATATATTCTATTACGTCATTAATTTGTCAAAGATAGAAAACTGAATGCAATGTATTTTACAATTTTTTTTTTAACAAGGTAGATAACTCGGAAATAAAATTTAGATTTGTCTCCCTTGAAAACGCTACATCATTAAACATTGATTTGGTTTCTGTCAGGAAAGTTAAAATTAATATAAGCTGAAGCCCCAGGAAGCCACTTGTGTGTGTGTGCGTGTGTGTATGTATGCGCGCTCGCATTGCGGGGAGCTAGAGGGTCATTACCCGGTATCTGAGGCGATCACAAAAGAAGTAGTGCTGAGAGGGATTTGAGCAATTTTTCCATGGTATTGCCGGTAAATCTTATGTTTAAGGCTGGTGCGTACTACTCCCGAACACCCCGACCGGGGTGTGGGGGAAGCCTGATTCGGGGCCCAGGGTACTGCTTGTGACTTTCGCTATCTTATCAGCATTTTTTCTTTTGCTTTTTTTCTACCTATATTTATATACGTTACAAAATTAAAACTAAGCACAACTTTTAAAGTATGAAAAATTTTCGCAGATTTTGACGTCATTGTTTTTTTCCCCCTAAATCCGTGAATTTGTTTTTCTCATGCTAATTCTCGAAAAAAAAAAAAAAAAAAAAAAAACACTACAGAAAATTCACTATTTTTTCATCCATAATGTTGAATGTGTGAAAATTATTGAACCGTTTAACAAGTAAAATGTTAAAAATTGCCACAAAACATTGATTTAAGACGGAATGTTCCATTATGACATGTCTCTAATTTTTACTTAGAAAAATTGTGTTTATTTTCAATTTTTCCAGTTGAATTGTTCATCTATAATGCATAGGATCCATTATTGTATATAATTCGGGTGCAATAAAATTTGTATCTAATACTAGCAGCATGGCCCGGCGTTCAAAAATCGTACGACTCATACAGCAATCGCTATCACTTGACTTAAAATAGTTTTGCCCTTCCTTTTTTTTTTAAAGGAGTGCCCTTTGCCGTGCTGATGTTTGCTATATGCCTTACTTCTTGCCTATCTTACACTGCGAATTTTTTCTAAGCTCTATACTAAACATTAAATATGTTACGAAAAAAGAACTAAACAAATGAACACAAAACGATCAGCTTTAAAAAAGGACTCGTAACTGGAAAAACGAATGAAAAAGAATGTTAACAAATACTTTTTTCACACCAAACCCAGTTCTGCGGAATCAGAATCAACGTTGAGTTTAAGCAAGCGAATGAGCCAATTGGAGTAAAGTGCCGCACAGATTTAAATTTTCCCCTTGTGACGAATGCAGCTATCGATTTTTTTTGCATGCTAGCATGCTAGTTAACATTAGTGTCAGTCAGCTGTTGGCTCTCACGCTGGACAATAGAATCTTCCTGCCTATTAGTGGTAGCCAGCTGTAGGGTCTCACTCTGGCCAGTACAAAATGGCCGCAAACTACATGAAAACTGGCGTAGAGGCATGAAAAAATCGATTATTTCCACTATCGATGGGAGTTGGGAAATGCAAAGTCGGTCTTGGCCTTTCCCCTAACTTGGAGCATGTGCATGTAAATTTTAGTGCAAATCCGTCGCAAATTGCGGCCGTGCATTCGTCACACACACACACACACACACACACACACACACACACACACACACACACACACACACACACACAGCCTTTTATAGATAGAGATGAATAGTAACTTATGAATATTGAAATGTAGTAGGGTGATGGATCGTATCATTGATTCGGTGGCGAGGAGGGCAGGAGAAATCCTTGCACGGGCTTTAGTAATTTGATATATTTAGAGTTATTTAAATAATTAAACAAACCCTCATTAATAAAGACTTCCCTAATTACATTGTTGATGAACAAATTAGACAAGATATTAGATAATATTAACATAAATAAAAATGAATACAAAACATCATCAAATAACTCTAAACATATCAAATTAATATATCGTAATCAAATGCATTCCAATTATAAACAGGAGGAAAAATTCTAAAAAAAAAACCCAAAAAAACTCAAACACTAATATATCTCCCACTGATCCAAGTAAAAATATAAAAATTATTCGAAAGAAAATTTTGGTATTTTTCTTACTCATGTTTCTAGATCTACCAAAAAATTTACCCGAACTTGAAAGGATCACAACGAAAACTAATCGACATTTTATTTATAATTATTTAAAAAAAAATTTTTGAATGAAAATATATTTGCCTGAATATACAAAATATATATATATATATATATATATATATATATATATATATATATATATATATATATATATAATATATATTCGAAAATTGTAACATAAATACGTTATAAAATCACTACAAAAATAGCCATTTTGTTTCAACTCTTCCGGGTGTCTTACCAAGTCATGGTGTTGAATGTTTTTCGAATAAATAATTATATATATATATATATATATATATATATGAACATGATGAATTAAGTCCGACAATTATTTAATATAATTTCTGATTATGCGTTATTTTTTAGATACAAATTATTTAAGTAATTGATCTGTTTTTAATTAAACACTATTAATTACATTTATCGGTCTGAATGTTCGAGAATTTCGTAGAAAATATGTATCCTCCAACAGGATTCGAACCGGTGTCCTATACGGAACCGTCATTTGAACATCCATGCTTATAATTAATACTGTTTAATTAAAAACAGAGCATCTACTTAAATTATATCTATAAAAATAATGTATAAA
>CAHIKZ030003692.1:515000-550000 GCA_903632075.3 Acanthosepion pharaonis
GTGAGTATCAGATTCCCCAGGCCTTCCTTCCACATTATGTGTCCCAGAAACCTCAGCTGGTGTTAAGTATAAGCCTCCTCCTTGTTTGCATCCTCTCCAAGACCACATCGTTGCTCACACACATGGTCCATGATATCCTTAGCATCCTTCTGTAGAACAACATCTCTGTCGCCTTGAGTATTTTGTTCATCTTTGAGGAAATCGTCCAACATTCGCTGCCTTAAAGAAGGACAGACGTCATTTAACTGTTCAGTATTCTTTTCTTCGTTACCAAAGAAATCCTCCAGTCTCGCAATACTCTGTCCAGCTTTTGGAATGCGTTCTTGGCCATCCCAATGCGTCTAGGGATCTCAGTGTCGCATTTATCGTCCTCTATCAAGACGCTTCCAAGATATTTAAACTTCCGCGTCTGCTTGATTCTAGTGTTCCCGACCTTCTAATCTCATTTAGGGCTCATCCTCTTACTGATGACCATGCATTCTGTTTTCTTGTAGTTAATGCTTAATTCTTTCTTCTTACTCTCCGTCGCTACCTTCTGTCGGAAATTTTGTAATTTCTTATCCGTGTCTGCTCTCAGTACTGTGTCATCTGCGTATATTATGTTGTTAAGATTGTGTCTGCCAATGCTAAATCCCGGTAGGATTTCCAATACTCTAAGAATTGCCTCGCTGTATAGGTTGAACAGGTCGGGTAAGAAGACGCATCCTAGCGTTACGCCCTTTTCTATTCTTGTATATTCACTGAACCCATTCCCTATGCGCATGCATGCTGTTTGTTGCCAGTATAAGGTCTTGATTATTTTGATATCTTTTCCGAATATATGAAGGTTGCTGAGCAGTTCCATCAGATCCGTGCGGCGTACTTTGTCGAGGGCCTTTGCGTAGTCTATGAAACATAGGTACACGTCCTTCTGCACCTGTATCGCTCTTTCTGATAACATTCTGAGCATGAATATCGCGTTTCTTGTTCCTGTGTCTTTAACGAACCCGCACTGTTCTTGTCCTATCTTTGGCCTGATTCTGCTGCGCGCTCTATTGAACAGAATACGGATGATGAGTTTTGTCACGTGCCCTGGTGTACTAATGGCCATTTACTTGTACTTCATCGACAGTCACAAAAAACCACTGATAATGTACGAAACAGTACGTTCCATTGCTGTGAACGCAGTCATAACACTATGTTTAGATTTTCTCAGCTGAGGTTGCATGGATGAAAGTTGATTTCATCAATATGGAATTATTCTTCGAAGAGGCTATTTATGATGTTACGCTAGTAATGTATAAGGCAGAACTGGATTTATTACTTTTATTAGCAGTATATTTGATAATGTGAATCTTTTCATGTACGTTATTGGTTATCGCGCCGAGGCCGACGTTAGCCTATCGACAAACATTCATTCAGAATTTAAGGTTTCTTTTTTAGAATTGTAGTATTGGACGACCCCAAATTTTTAAGGGTGATTTAAAGGTCGTCTTATAAGCGGAAATATCCGGTATTTACATTCGGACTATTGTCCTCGTCTTTGTTGTTATTCTTATAATCTTTCGGCCGTTATGCCGCCGGTCCTTCCTCAGTTGCATGTCGATCTACAGAGACTTTCGAACTGAATCGTTTTAGTTCATCCAGAACAATCTACCCTGGTAAATTAAATAAAGCTTACCGTCACAAAATTTCGTGAAGAAGGCCGAAGGCGCAAAGATTGGGACTATACCCCGAATATAAATAATGTAAAGACATCTGATAAGTTGTATTTTGACATGTTTCGGAAATGGATCGCCTTCATCAGAAAAAAAAAAGGGTTTTATTTCAACCTTGGCTTACATTGTTACCGTTCCGTCGATTTATCAAAACATTAACCACGTTCACTCTCTCTCATACATATATACATTATATATATATATATATCTTTTCAGAAACCCCCTGGGAGAATGCTGAAAAGTTTCAAAGTTCTCAGACTGAACCACTTGTCAAAATCACTAGCTTAATTTAGCAAACTTCAGACATTGTGGGAAGGATGAAATCAACTAGCGATAAGTTTATTGAGCTGGCGGGTGAATACGTGCAGCAGAATCGACCTTTACTCTCGGTAATTCTTGATCAGGCCGGGAACTTTTCACGAACCCGCCTATGCTGGCATGGCGGGGTAACGAAAAGATTCGTGCTTGGAATAGAAATAAAAGGTAATTGCACTCGCCATCACAAAAGATTATTGAAAAAAAAAAGAAAAAAGAAAGAGGTGTCGAAATGTAAGCGCGAAAAATAAATTTCTATTGTACCTCCTACCCACTGATCGATAGATGGTTTGTACGCGTAGAAAGATGAGCATGAAAACAGGCTTCTTAAGTGAATTAACTAGCTAACCCCTACTGCGCATTTTGTATTTGATCAAAACCCACAGAGCCCACCTACGTACTACAATTATGTTAAGTTTCTGGAAGACAAGCGTATTATCTATCGTGATCAACAATCGGTCAGTCAGTCGACTGGCTGTTCGGTTGAACTCTCTGCCTTCGGGCGGGAGGAACCCGAAGGAGGCTACGCCGAAGGGCGGATTCTCTTTCGGGGAGGTAAACCGACGCTGAACCCGTTTATACGGGTTCAATGGGCATATTTTTGGCCGAACCCACGGGCTCGGAGATCTCACGTTAAACCGGCCTTGTGCCACATGACGCCCTCGTGGGGGGGTGACTGAATATCATCGTGATCAACAATCAGAACAAGATCAGCTCAAACTCTCGGTCACTGATTCATCAAGAAGTCACCTGATAAATCGACCATGGTGAGAATCGAACCCGGGTCTCATGGTCAGAAAGCGAACGTTCTAGCCACTCTTTCACATGTTATATATATCTTTAAAAGCCGACTCTAGGTGCGTCATCAGTGTTATTCCTCCCATGTCACTAGAAGTTTCAGGTCTAAAAAAACAACAGACTTCTTCGATGAGCAACCCGACCGAATATGATCAGTATTCGGCCCGCACCTAGAGTGAATTTGCTACTAGCTTTAGGGCGTGCTTTATATACCCCCCCCTGAAAACGGCAACTAATCAGGTCTACACTTGGGCTATTTGATGTTATAAATCGGATACTCTTTGGTTGTACTATTTCTTCAATCCGGCCGCAATCCATTACTCTACCTTGCCTCTTCAAAGAAAAGAAGAAAGAAATTCTACTATTTTTACTTTGTGTTGTTTGATTTTCATTGGTTAATCAGGTTTCACTTGCATTCGACTTGTTAAGTCAGCGGTAGTGTAATTTGTGGCGTTCCGAATTCAGAGAGAGATGACGCGTCCATTGGAAATTTCAAGAACTCGTCGGATTCCAAGCCTAACTGAAAAAACTCCATGAATATTGCTTTATTTATTGGTGTGCCTGTTGTGGTTTAATGGATATCGGCTTGGAGTGAGAACTCGGAGATCCGACTTCGTTAGATTCTCTTACGCACAAATACCCTTGGTTAAAGGTATGAATCCATCTCTCCCCTGGCTATGGGTTGAATAGCAGGACAGACTAGGTTATTTAACCTTGGTTGGTAACTAGTCTACTGCAAAAAATGGCAACCTACTGCGGGAAAAAATCTTCCTCGTCAGTCACGTATCAAAAGATACATGATCGCCCAAACGTGTATCACGTATGGCACTTAACGGACTGATGTAAGTGTATACTAACTCTAGCTTGTCTATGTGGGAATCAGATGATATATATATATATATATATATATATATATATATACACACACACATTATATATATATATAAAGTATGTGGTGCAGTTCAATTTACATTACATGAATCATTCATGCAAAAAACAGATATAGAAGTTAATGATTTAAATGGCGAGAATACATCTTCGCAAACAAATTTAATAAAGTACATTAACGCTGATCCCTGTTTATAAATTCCAGTTGCATAAGGTCTTTTTTTTGTTTTTTGAAAAAGACCTTACGCAACTGGAATTTGTAGACAGGGATCATAACATTCATATACAGGTACGGGGTTAATGTACTTTATTAAATTTGTTAGCGAAGATGTATTTTCGCCATTTAAATCATTAACTTCTATATCTGTGTTTTGTATGAATGATTCATATAATATATATATAGTGTTATCTACAGATAAACTGTATCACAGCTCATCCGTGTGGCTAGACGTCCGGTTGGCTCTAGCTAGGATCGAAACCCGACTGAATTGGCGTCGTCGGGGATTCTACCATATATATATATATATATATATATATATATATATATATATATATATATATATGTGTGTGTGTGTGTGTGTGTGTATTAGAAATTATGTTGGTTTTTCTCATGATGAATTGGAAACGTATTTACATACATCTTGTTTTTTTGATAAACGTACGTTAGATTCTTGAAGAATGGTTTCAATAAAGGTTCGTTATATAATAAAATGTTTTTCACGTGCGTTTATAGTTGATAATATTGTTATCAGTAATCCCTCGAAGTAATTTCTTCATAAAGAACTATGTTCATTTTATAATTAGGCTCACTCAGCCAGTTATGTTCCATGCGTGATTCACGTGTAGACGATCGTGTATCTGTTGATACATGACTGACAAAGCTGATTTTTTCCCGCAGTAGGTTGCCATTTCTTCCTGCGGTAGACCAGTTGCCATCAAAAGCTATAGAACCCGGTCTCTCCTGGTCTGGAAGAGAGAAGAAGAGGATTCATACATTTATACAAGGGTATTGGCGCGTAAGTGATTTCTAACTGGAATTCGAACTCGGCTCTCCGATTTCTGAATCCGAGCCGATATCCATTGCTCTACCGTTCCACCTAACATATCGTGAATTTTATTTAATATTAGAGTAATTTATTTGGTAGTGTGAGGTTTTGTTATGCATTTCGTTGGTTGTTCATATTAAATATATTTTAAATTATAAATTTAAATAAATAAACAGTAAATAAATATATGTCACCGTATAATTATTCATGATTATTTTAATTTAAGATTTATAAAAAAAAGTAGAATATCTGATGAGAAACAATTTGTTGTGGCCTTATTGGATGAAGGGAAGAGAAGGTGGGGGGAATTCTAACAAAAACAGATAACAGAAGAGAAGAAAATTGAAATCTTTGGCAAATTGAAAATGAAAAAAAAAATATATCGTAAATATATGCAAACGATGCGAAAAGGCTAATCAGCAAAAGAAATTGATTGAAGATCAAGAACGTAACTATAGATTCTGGCGCTGCAAATGGAAACAGGGAGAAAAGAGGCAAAATATGAAGAACATTGGTTAAAAGTATGAATGCAACAAAATCATCTCTTCCAAATAAAGACCACAAAAAGAAACGTAAATTGGATTAAGAACGACACGAAATCTCACTTCTTAAAAGTACATTTTTAATAAAGGGGGAATAACAGTAGAGGAAGCTGATAGCCGTGCAAGAGATAAGGTCCTTCATAAAAATCGTCAACTAATACGGCTTAAAAGACAATCATGAGGAGGAGGAGTAATTAGGTTAGTACTGTAGGCAGTAAAATTATTGGTCACTTTAGAGTTATTGATGTTAAGACAAAAGCAAAGAATTAGAAATTCTTGCAAGAGACATTTTTCTAAAAGTTGTAAAGGTTAATAAAGAGGATTTGAGGTAAATCTATATTCAGGTAAGACAATAGTTTTTCATATTCTGCCCAACTTGTTGGGGCCGCTGTACATAGAAGAATAACTATTTTTCTATGTACAGCCACTCTTCAAGATGTTGGCGATCATAGCTCTCCACAATTTCCTGTCCTTTGTAGCTCTTAATAAATATTTTATCTCTCGTAAATCCGGATATGCAAACCAATTACTTAAGCTCTCTAGGTAAGTTACGCGTTTTTTTTCTTTTGCTTTCTGTGAGTATCATATTTTCCAAACCTTCTTTCCTCATTATGTGCCATAGAAATCTCAACTTTTTCTGTCTGATGTTAAATATAAGGGGCCTTTTTGTTTCCATTTTCTCTAAACTTCGTCATTGCTCACATGTTCAGTACATGGTATTCTCAGCATCCACATTTCTGTTGCTTCAAGTCTATTCTTCATCTGTGAGGAGATTGCTCGACATTCACGGCCATATAGAACAGGTGACATTACATAACAGTTCAGTACTCGTTTCTTTGTAACGAAATTTCTGTTTCTTAATACTTTGCTTAGTTTTTGAAAGGCATCATTCCCAACGCATTTTCAGATTTCAGCGTCGCAGTCTGTCCTCTGTTAAAAACTTTCCGAAGTATATAAATTGTTGTACTTGTTAGATTTTGGTATCTCCGGTTTGTAATTTTTATGTAGGACTTTTCCTTTTTACAACATTTATGTATTCAGTCTTCTTGCAATTAGTGTTTAGTCCTTTCTTCTTGCTTTCCTTCACTACCTTCTGTAAGAGTTCTTGTAGTTTCCTCATGCATTTGTTGTTAAGATTGTGTTCGCCAATAATGAATCCTGGCAGGACTTCTAATTCTATCAGAATCGCCTCACTGTATAGGTTAAATAAGTCCGGTGAGAAGACACATCCTTGTCTTACACTCCTTTCCAATTTTGTATATTTACTGAATTCATTATCTATCCGTATGCAGACGGTTTTCTCCCGGTATAAGTTCTAGATTGTTCTAAAATCCTTCCCAAATATGTCATGGTTAACGAGCAGTTCCAGCATATATCTAATATCCAAATATGTTCATGTTACTTATTTTTTAAAAAATCGTTATTACCCCATGCAAGGCAGCAAAACCACTAAGTCACAAGGGGTTACTGGGTGTGGAAGAATTGGAAACAGAAACATTACTAATGAGTGGAAAGAGAAAAGAATAATCAGGAGGAGAGTAGATAGCGATTGGCATTGCATTTAAAATTTTTGCAGATTAAAGTTGGCTGGAAAACATGGAGCCGGAAGGGAGTTCCACAAGCAGGAAGTGCGAGAAAATAAACTGTTAGCATAGAATTTACGGCTCTGTCTGGCCAGCTCAACTGGAAATTGATGAGATCTCGACTCCAGTCTAGTACTAAGTTTAAATTCATAAAATCTAGCTACTATAGCGAAGAGCTTATCCTAAGAATTAGCATGAAAGTATTTATAGAAAAAACACAACAGCCAAACTTACGGCGGGTGGGAAAATAAATGAAGCCGAGCCACCAGATAAGCACAGATAATATTTGATGATTCTTCTTTGGCTTTTATCAAAAGCTCAAACTAAAGATCAGGAGCACCGGACCATATATGGCAGCAATATTTTAAGGATGGACGAATGGTAGACTTATATATATGCAAGATATAAACTGGAGAGAAAAAGTCTCTCGTACGACATAAGGAACTGACTTCCAGCTGACGTGTACACATAGGTGAACAAACGGCGACAGCGTTTCATGCTTGAACGTAATATTCAGGACATGTGTTTTGGCTCGACTACTTATATATGCTGGTTAATGGTGTATTATGGGTAGCAAGGTCTATTCTATTCTGAGAATGCGGTAGCCATTTTTGACTGAAGATTGCACTCAAACATGAAACAAACTTATCACTTGACTTATTATTGACCTCAATGTCCATGTTTATATTTGCGTTGATATTGAGCCCACGAATATAGCATACAATATATATATATATATATATATAAAATAATAATTTTCTATTTTAAAAATATGGCTCCATCGCAACGCAGGAATTACCATGTTTCAAATCAGAAACTAAAATTTCAAACCTCTGTTCCATTCTCAAGCGATTTTTTTTGGAATATTTAGAAATTTACTTTATTACTTTCTTCTCTCTCTCTATATATATATATTAGTTAAGCAACGTAGAACCTGGTCAGTACCTAAATGAGTGAATGCTTAAGACTTGAAGGTGATGCGTGGATGATAACGACTCGGAAGTGGAAATCTGAGAACCGAGTTCCAATTCCAGTCAAGTTCGTTATTTTCCCTTATGCGCAAATGCTATTGGGGAAGGTATGAATCCACCACTTCTCCCCCAAGCTAGGAGTTAATTAGCGGGATTTGTATCAATGATTCAACATTATCTCCAAACAAAATTCAAAATGATGCAAAAATATTTTATGGCTTTAAGTAGCATGCAAAATGTTGATAAGCCGTAAAAATAAATGACCCAATATGTATTTGTACACCCACTCACTTTTGAAGGAATATTATATATTTGGAATAAAAAAACAAACAAACAAAAAAACAAGTAAAAAATAACCTTTCACGACAAATACACAAGCCGCTGCATTGTGATAAACGCTTTGATTCGTTACTTTTAGCAAGAAAAATGATATCGAACAATCGAAAATTCTACATGCCTCACTATATATATATATATATATATATATACAATGCGATGGTACTGCAGATGACATCGCTTCAGACACTTTGGTTTTTCTTTAGCACTAAAGTGAGCGTTTGATATTTTTACTGTTTTAAAATGAAAACACACACACACATATATATATATATATATAACCACAAAGAACGTGTTTCGCTAAAAACAAGCAACCGTCCCAAAGCGCTGAATAAACAAAACAGACCAAAAAGCAGACCCTCTCCTTTTCCGAAGACAACAAAGACAAACAAAATGAAAAAAAAAAAAAAAAGTCGGTCTAGAATATAATGTTTTAAGGCAAGAAGTCTTTGTAATTATCAAGAGAGATTAAAATACGAACTCACACACATAAATTATATTTTTCTTCATGACCAGAAAAGTGAAAAACCAACTCTCTCATCTGCGTCGTGTATGATTTTAATTTTTATTGATGGAGAATTTATTCTGGTGGCGTAGAGAGCAGAATTTTTCAATAGTGAATAGAATGTTCACTATTCAATTTAATATTACAGAAATATAGAATGACAACAAGAAAAATATATATAAGCAAAGTTTAGGAGGAGAGCTTGCTCATACGTTACTTTTTGTTTCGTTTCTATATTTTTGTTTTGAATAATAAAGATAAAGAAAAGAAAAAAGAAGCAAAGTGTATTTCATTGAAAGAAAAAATATAGCGCTCGCTATTTCTCAACAGGAAGGGAGGCAAATTTGAATGGTTTGATTTTAAATGACAATTTAAATAATCTGTGATAATAAAATTTATAGTTTGATATCGAATTTTATACGAGATCGATTAAAAACAAAACAAATTCCCTCACCTCAAGTCGACTTTCACTTTCCGGCTGATTAAGCAGCGAGTGCCAGAATAAAGAACCTGGCTTACGATTTGCTGTTTTCTTTTTAATCATTTCGATTTTAGATCACTTAGCTTTAACTGAGTTATTACTATTATTAGTCTTATTACTCCTACTACTTATTACTCTTATTACTACTACTACTACTAATAATAATTATCATTAGAGGTTGACAATCCTTTATCTAAAATTCCTGGGTCCGGAAGTGCTTTGGTTTTCAATTTTTTCGGATTTTGCAATACAGGCTATTTGATATCAGTCAGTTATGTGCCATGCAGTAGGTTGCCATCCAAGGTTATAGAGTCTGGTCTGTTCTACTATTTACCCTTAACTTGGGGGAGAAGAAGCGGATTCATACCTTTCACTACGGAAGAAGAGGATTACATTCAGTTTCCTGTAAGTGAATGTAATGGATTCGAGTGGAATTCGAACTCGGCGAGCCGCTATCCATATTTGTAGATAGCATCTAGATGCTATATACAAATGAAATGGAATGGAATGGAATGGAGGGGCACCTCGGCGTGGTGCAATGGTTAGCAAGCTTGTCTCGCTAGAACAATTAAGACTGAGTAGTGAGTTCGATCCTCACTGGGTACTCCATACTTCCGGCCTTGTGCCACATCTAAGCAGCGCTTAGAAAATCACTAGAAATGGAACTCAAGAATAAACACGATATAACAGCTTATACGTATAAACTGAAGGTAGTTTTATATAAACAACATATACCCTGAGATTAGCTTTATATAAAATTTAATGAATTTTCTGTCCATACAGACACGGGTAACGACGCTAGTCATATAATACTCACACGCATTTGTAAGATTTCATGTAAGAATGTTTTGTACTTTCTGTACGTGCACAAAAAAACAAAACATGATCACTACATACAACAAAATATGTATAAATGCAGGACTTTGACATTTTGAATAATAGCTTTACTGAGCAGGAAACACCGGGAGAGTAATCCACGGACGAAGGTGTTGCAGTGACGAACGCTAAACAAAAAAATGGCGCCAACATAGGCTACGTAGCTGAGTTGGGGATCTCTCACTCAGGTCAGATGAGGGTCACTTACAACAGCTGCACATCACCGAGGAACCTTCCAAGTGCTTTCTAAAATGTTTCATTTGAAGAAAGTCATGTCAATACTAGAAAAAGACTTTAGGATTTTGGAATTTCGGATAAAGAATACACAACCTTTATTATTATTAATGATTATTACTGTCTATTATTAATTATTATTAATATTACTAATTATTATTATTACTGTTATTATTATTATTATTAATGATGATTATTACTAATTATTGTTACTATTATTAATGATTATTATTATTATTTCTATTATTTATTATTCTTTTTATTTATTATTACTATTATTATTATTACTACTACTATTTATTATTAATGATTATTTTAACGTTTGAGGCTATAAACAGTTCCTTTTCTTTATCTTTCAATAGCCATATAAAATATGGCAATCTTAAACTGAGTCATAAAGCGATTTTTAAATATTTTTTAAAAATTCTCTAAATCCTCAAAAGTCATTTTTGGCGCTGAATCTGGATGATGTGCGGTTGGCTAAGGGACAATTTTTTTTTAACTGTTTATCAAAATTTTGCAGGTTATTTAAAGCCAGCAAATATTTTCTTTTAAATTTTAAAGAATTTTGGGAGATAATTATTTACTTATATATATATATATTAGCTGGGGTAGGGAGAAGAGGTGGATTCATGCCTTTCCCCAGGATATGTGCACGTTAGTGGATATAACGAACCCGACCGGAATTAAAACTCGGCTTTCCGATTTCCAGTTCTGTGCCTTTATCCATTACACCACCCACGCATTCAGGCTTACAGCACCTGGTATTCCCAAGTGGTCACCCATCTAGGTAGTGACCAGGCTTAACTTCGATGATAGTACGGGAACCAATGTTTCAACGTCATATGGCCGTAATGTAAGCCACAATGTGCGGGTGGAGTAATTGACAGCTAAACGGAATCTGAAATTGAAGAATAGAGTTCGTTGTTTTCATTTACGCGGAAATACCCTGGAGAAATGTATGAGTCCATCTCTTTTCCCATCTATGGGTTAAATTGTAGGACTTGTATCTGGAAGTATCATTGTTATCTGCAAAATTTGGTAATACAATATTCATTCGCAAAAAAAAAAAAGAAGAAAATTCTTATATTAAAAATCTCACTGTAAGCAGGAGTTGTTCGTGGGCTTAAAAGTAATTAGACATTAATGTTATTTATTGCATCTTACCTCTGACGATCTACTCTTTGACAAACAATATGGCTTCTGTTTTGCTAGGTCTACCGCTGATGTGCTAATGGACATGACTGAATATGTATATCAAGCTCTTGATAATAACGGCGAAGCTCGAGCTGCGGTTCTAGATATCTTGAAGGCCTTGTTTGGCACACTGGTCTTCTACGTGAGTTCCAGCACTAGGGTATTACTGAACGATTGTTGGATTCAATCTAATCATTCTTATCAAATCATGAAATGAAGATCGTTTTCAACGGGATCATTTCCAGATACTTTCACACAAAATGCGGGTATCCCACAAGGCCCTATCCCGGGTCCTACGCTATTTCTTATCTTGTTGATATCATCAGTTCTCAAGTAGGTGTTTATGCTGACGACACTACCATTTTATCCTTGTTTCCAATAGCAAATCCGTCATGGCTGACAAAGTTAACCTGGCCGCTGCTCTTGAAAACGACCTTCAATCTGTGGTTAAATGGGGAAGGAAATGGATCGTAAATTTTAAAGTCCCCAAAAGGAAACTGCTCTCATTTAACCAGCATAGAGAAACTTACATAATTTTCTTTGGTGTATATCCACAATCTAGAAGTATATAGCAGCATCACAAAACCAGATCTGACAGAAATATTCAATACGAATGGTAGAATCTATCTCTATCTATATATATATATATATATATATATATATATATATTACACAGACACTGAGTAAATTTACATGATTTTTTTTTTATTACAAAATTAAACGCGTTCGTTAAATCTTGATACTGTAAACCGACACTTCTTTAGGGTCGCAAAAGAAATTCTTTTGATCGATTACTGCAGATCGAACCAGTATTATTATTTTGCTGCTAAAACAGGCGATTCGTTCAGTGGACACGCACTGAGGAGATTTGAAATGAGGTAGCCATCTTTGCACAACAGTGAACTTGGTAGTTGAGGGTCAAGACGGAGAAAACAGATAAAAGCATTTTAGGTTACAAGGAAATTGAATTAAATTTGATAATAAAAGTAAAAAAAAAAGCAACACCTCTCCATCAGAAATCAACAAAAACAAAACATAGAAGAAAGACAAACAAAAACAAGACAAACAAAAACCGCTTAAAAACACACACATACACATTTGTGGTGAATTTATTATCGAGTATCGACGTTCACTAAAGTGATAGGAAAACAGGGAAGCATTTAAGAGGATTTGGAATCCGAAATTGCATTTTGCACTTAAGATCAATAACAGGAATTAAACGAAGTAATTCCAGAGACATTTTTCAATTCTTTTTTCTTTTTCGTTCGTTCTTATATAGTTATCTATCTTCAAAGATGTCCGTCTAAATTTACGTTGGCAAAAAACATGTTTAAAGTTCACTGCAGAGTGTTCTCGAAATATGCGGGGGAGAGGGGGGTGTGAAGGTTGTAGATATACGTATATGTAGTCTATGTACCTATCCATTGCCACATGTTTTTAGTAATATTTTAATTTTCTGTTTACATTATAAATGCATTTTTTTTCTGTTAAAAATCTGCATTTATCAAACAAAACTTTTTTCTGTGTAAGGAAAACATTAATCATATAGAATAAATTCAAATATTAACTTCACCATCATTGTCGACACAGACATCTATATCTGTCTCTCTCTATATATATATATATTAAGTGCGACATTACTGTAATTATTGAACAATATAGTTCATGCCACTTTGACAGAAAATTTACCAGTAAAAAATTCGTATATCACCATATTTGTACATGAACGCACAACTGTAAAAAATTTAAAATCAAACTCAGCGTTGCTACTGCGCGCTCCAAAAACAATAACTCATTTCCAATAGCATTTTCGGATACAACAATACATATATTTTCGTTGTCCTCTTATTACTAAGAGAAAAACAAGAACAACATCTATTCCATACCTGAAGATGTCTGTAGGAACAGACGAAAGCTTGTAGTAAAAATAAGAACTAATACGGCAGAAATTTATAGAAACAAGGATCATTTCATTCATAACGGATTCGGAGGTTTTTGTATATTATTTGAATTGTTTGCGACGATGGATTTCTCGCCAATTAAATCATTAACCTTTGCATTTGTTTTTTGTGTGAATAATTCATGAATCTATATATATATCGATCTCTCTCTATATCTATATCTATATATCGATCTCTCTCTCTCTCTCTCTCTCTATATATATATATATATATAGATAGATAGATAGATAGATAGATAGATCTCTCTCTATATATATATATATCACACAGGGTGACTGAAAAGTAACTCCCTATTTTATGTATGATGGACTCTCCCGTCTTGTAAAAAATATAGTTAGGCGGGTGAGTCCCATCATACATAAAATATAGAGTTATTTTTCAATCACCTTGTATATATATATCCATCATTAATTTCGCTGAATGTGTTTTCCTGATGTTTTCATGGTTAAAATATCTTCAATTTTAAAGAAAAATAATTTTTGTTGGGAGTGGCAGGGTGTAACGGTTAACAGAACGGATTATAGCGTCATATGAATTGAATTCAAATTCCGGCTGGGATGATTTCTCCCTATCTATGGATAAACAGCGGAGCAACGGAATTCTGTGTAAACGACCCGTTTACATTAAAAATTTGGAATCGGTTCGGTTTTCCCACATGACCATAAAAGTTTAAGAAATATGAAGAGATATAATAAAGAATTTCAGGAATATATGTTTTAAAAATCTAGTTTGACGCTACATGATCTTTATAAATGTTAAATACATTAAATCTACAGGAAAAAAGACAATCGTTTATCTTCTTGACAACATGTGATGTACAGGGTGATTGAAAAGTAACTCCCTGTTTTATGTATGATGGACTCTCACGTCTTGTAAAAATTATAGTTATATAAGAGAGTCCATCATACATAAAATAGGGAGTTACTTTCCAGTCACTCTGTATATCCCAGTGTTAGAGCATTCGCTTTCCGACTATGAGACCCAGGTCTAGATCTCACCAGAGTCGATTTATCAGGAAGGTTCTATCGGCGCGCGACACATTTGAAAAGTGCCTGAAAAACCATACTACGAAGCCAGGATTCGAGTGTACTGGCCTTGTTCAGACTGTTGATCTCGCTATATAAGGTGTTCTCTCCCATAAACTAAGGTCCGCTCAGTTAAAACACAGGAGGGTTCTTTGGGTGTTGAAAAGAACCCAAACGTGCCTGAGAAGGTGTCTACAACGGATAGACTATCCGCCCTAGTAGATAGGTATGCGAGAGGACAACTATTTGATATATAATTTATTTATTACACACTACAGGCAAAAAGCTTGGGTCCACCCTGCATTTCTTAAAATGAGATACTTTCGTATCTTTTTAAAGTAAAAAGGGAAATGTCATCAACTACAGTGTATTTGCTTTGATGATTCTGAAAAATTAATTAACTATAAAAAAATTATCATGCAACAGCATCATATTTTGTTTTCGTCAATAAAACTGCCATCTGCCTTAATTACTGCTTTATAAAATTTTGAAATTCTTTCCAACAGTTTTTGAAAAAAAATAAAAAAAATTAAATGGCAAACTTTTCCAAGCATTCATCACGCATTGAAAAAGTTCACTCTCACGCTTTGGGTATTCTCTTCTAACTTTCATATCAGGTTCATCACATACTAATTCAATATCAGAAAATTCAGGAAATTGAGGCGGCCAAATCATAATTTCAAAAATTATTTTTTTTTAAATTCTAGTTAATTTCGACAATTTAGAAGATTGCTTTGGATCGTGGTTTCGTTAAAAGGTGATTTTTTTCCCAATTATGTGTAAAACATGATGGTATAGTATGTCTTCGCAAAATTGAATGATACTGTACCTTTTCCATGATTCCTTTGACCTAATTAAAAATCTCCATCCCTCTCTCACTCAAAAGACACCCACGCCATAACAGACATGTCACGTTGCTTAACTTTTGGGAACACATTAATCATTGAGTTTTCTCCTGGCTTTCTTCACATATACGCTCTTTTACTAACAAAAAGTTCAAATTTGAATTTGTATGTCCACAATACATTTTGCTAATCTTTCAACATCCTTTTCTCATGTTTTTTGGCCAGTAATAATCTTTTCTTTTTATTGCCCTTTCATAACAAGATTTCTTAATGGCTATGCACTTCCTGACCCCACTGATCTAAGTCGATTTTTCACTGTTCATAGCAACACTGGTTGCTATCGAGAGGAATTAAGTTTGCTTTCTATTTCTTTTGTTTTTAATAATCAAGTAATCTTGGTAATTTGTCTTTGAGAGTAAACTCCTTTGAATAAAATTTCAATTTGTGCCCTCACTTCGATGCTTAACTGCTTTGATTTTGCTATTTTGTGCAAATTACTTCAAAATTAAATATATATATATATATATATATCTCTTTCCGCCATGTGTGAGTATAAATTCATTCTACCAAAGACGCATCCGATAGCATATCTCTCTCTCTCTCT
Source organism: Acanthosepion pharaonis (assembly GCA_903632075.3). NCBI lineage: Eukaryota > Metazoa > Mollusca > Cephalopoda > Sepiida > Sepiidae > Acanthosepion > Acanthosepion pharaonis. The sequence goes on from CAHIKZ030003692.1 coordinate 530,905, forward strand.
CTATATATATATATATATATATATATATATATATATTCATGTTTTACGTATTTATTCTATTCAGCTATTGTTGCTTGATCACTCCGACTAATTTAACATTAATACTTGTTCTAACCTAACTGATAACTTGTTTGTGTAGTTGGAAATCGTCCCCCCTACCTCTGGAAAAAAGGGAAAAATGTCCCTTCACCATGTGTTAACATGTCTTCAGTATTCTTTGGCCCAGTGGCTATGTCATCTAATACAATCATTCCTGTCTAACCGAGAATTGAAGGTCGTTCTCAACGGATTCTCCTCCAGTTCCTATCCCACTAACGCAGGTGTGCCCCAAGGCTCCATCCTTGGCCCCACTCTTTTCCTTATTTTCATCAATGACCTTCCTGAAGCTATAGATTCCCAAGTCGGCATCTATGCAGACGACACTACAATTTACTCCTGCCTCAAAAACAAGTCTAGTGTCGGCGACAAAACTAACCTTGCCGTGCGTCTTGAAATGGACCTCCAATCGGTTGTTAACTGGGGCAAGAATTGGCTGGTCAACTTTAACGCCACAAAAACTAAATTACTCTCCATTAACCACCATAGAGATCCTTCCCTGCCCCCCATTAAAATGTCTGATAGTCAACTTCCTGAGAGCAACTCCCTGCGTCTGCTCCTTCTCCTGCTGACCTGAGATGGAACAAATACATTGAGTCAATTGCTTCTTCCACCGCGAGGAAAGTTGGCTCTCTGTGCCGCGCCAGGAAATTTTTCTCCCCTGAATCGATACTTCAAATATACAAAACAACCATTCGCCCTTGCATGGAGTATTGCTGCCATATATGGGCTGGAGCACCTTCTGCTTACCTCGGAGTTCTTGACAAGATCCAGAGAAGGATATGTAATCTAATTGGCCCTGATCTAGCGTCTTGTTTGCAGTCACTCTCTCACAGACGCGCCGTCGCCTCTCTCTGTCTTTTCTACAAATACTTCTATTGTAACTGCTCTGATGAGCTGCTCTCTGGTTCCCAGACTCTATGAATTCAAGCGCCCTACGAGGCTGGCATCACGCTCTCACCCGTACACCGTAGAAACCTTCAAATGTAGCCGTCTCTTGTACTCCAATAGCTTCATACCTCGCACCTCTCGCCAGTGGAACACCCTCCCCAATTACTGTTTCCCTGAAAGCTATAATCTCCAACTATTCAAATGTAATGTCAATCGACATCTCCAATTACCTTGAACTACCCACTATCCTTCTCCTATCACTCTTATCTGCTCTCGCTCCAAATCTTCCGCAACCCCCTGCATCCTAGTGGCTTCACGCCTTGCTTGGGGCACAATAAAAAAAAAAAAAAAAAAAAAAAATATATATATATATAAAAGTATGAAAATTCTGTCACAACGGCACAGTCTTTTTTTCAGAGACGGCTACGTATGTTTTGTTTACACCATTAGTCAGTGAGGAGTTAACATTTAGAAGCTGTATTAACATTTAAATTAGTGGAAAATCACAAGTGTTATATAGGAATAAAGTGTCGCTGCCGAGACTTGAGTTTGAACATAGATCGCCAGTGAACAAACAGGCGATCCCATTATTGAATTAAGTAGACCACGTGACCATAGAAGAAATGCATATATAGGAAGGAGCATGACTTTTAGATTGATTTGCATTCCTAGACTATCCTCTATCACTATACGGACTGCTATTCTCTACTCTATTCACTATACTATTCCTCTATTCGAATCACTATACGAGCGAGTATTATCGAGCAAGTAATATTAGTTCGAGTGATATTCGAAGGCATCTGACATCAGTATAGTTCAACAGCGTTACTATAGTTGTATCTGCGATTACAAAGTCTACTACAACGAGCATTACGAAACTGACAACGTGTATTCGTTGGCATTACAAAAGTGGCAGCAAGTGTTCGTTGACCATCACACACACACAGAGAAATGCCTCCTGGGTTAAAGGTGAAAAACTATTCATATTTTTATTCATATTTTTATTCATATTTTAACAAAATGTATTGTGGACAGACGAACTCAATTTTGAAGTTTTTGTTAATAAGTGGAGTCTGGAGAAAGACTGAAAAATAAAAAACAGATACACTGTAGTTACTGAAATTTTATTTATACTTTAAAGAAATAAAAAAAAAATCACATTTCAAGGCGTTTTTTTAAAAAGAAATGCAGAGTGTACCTAAACTTTTTGACTGTAGTGTATATATATATATATATATATATATATATATATATATATATATATATATAAGGGAGTATCAAAAATAGTTTTACTAACTTTGGGGTCGGGTTCCTGACACCAAAACAAGGTAAAATGTCTATATAGACACATGTCCAGAAGAGCACTCTTGTCTCTCAATACATCAACGGTATGTTTAACCCCCCCCCCGCTTGCTTCCAAAAATGCATGCACCCGTCAAATCATTTACTGGCGGACCCTTTAAAATACACCCACACTGTGTCAAATGGTTTCGGTGACACTGTGATGAAGCGTCTCCGCATTATTAAAGTCTGATGCATAAACAAATTGTTTTTGGTGGCCCCCACAGGTGAAAATCCGAAGGACTGAGATCGGGGGAACCTGCAGGCCATGGAACCGGTTCTCTCCTTTATCCATCTTTCCTGGTAGCTATCAGCCAGTGCATCGCGAACAACGTGACTGGAATGTACTAGAGCCCCATTATGAACCATAACCGTCTTCGTATTAGCAAGGATGCACCATCCTTTAGGGTCTGGAAATGTGTCCGAAGTAATGTCTCTGTAGACATCTCCTGTAAGACGTGCGGGGAGAACATATGGATCTCCTCGACAGTCACCTACAATTCCGACCCACACATTAATCGTAAACTGATGCTGGCGTTTCGGCTATTATACTATGGGGATTCCGATCCGCCCACAAATGTTGGTTGTGGAAATTTGTTATTTCATCTCTTCTGAATGTTGCCTCATCCATAAACAATACTTAAGAGACAAACAACGGATCGGCAGCTTGTGAAATAAACCATCGGCAAGAGTTTTCCTGTAGTGAGTGAGCAGAGGGCGAAAGACCCTGTAGACGTTGCCAAATGATACGGAAACAGAAGCTGCTCTTGAGTTACCCTCTATGCGATACTATGAGATATACAACATGCTTGGCATGTTCTGATATCGGGATCATCTTTGACACCCTGTAAAGTATGTTCATTGTGGTCAGGCGAATGAGCGGATCTCTGTCTTTCTCAATCTATAATCTGTGGTGCCGCGCAATCTGCCCCAGCAATGCGACGATAAACATCAGCAAAGGTTGTATGACTCGGCTGGCTTCTATTTGGAAACGCAATCTAATACAGCTGTGCAGCCTCGCGTCCAACACCATTCGTGTGGCAGTATGTAAAAATCATATCTGCCTGCCCACGATATGAAAACGGAACACTTCTCAGTTAACCCATTATTACACGCGTTAAATATTGCAAACGGACTAGCAACAAATGTACACGAATGACACATGTAATCTAGTCTACATGGCAACACATCGCCATTTACCGTAAACTTTCTTTAAACGTAATAACTCAAAAGTGAAAGATTTGCGGATATATGTTTATATGAACTTTTGTTCTTGTTGTGGTGTGCGGATTCTTCGCCCAAAGGTTTTAAAATTATTTTTGATGCACCATATATATATATATATATATATATATATATTTATATATATATATATATATATACACGCATAGCCTCATAATTAAATATTAACTTCTTTGATTTTGGGCACTAAAGTCACACAAGGGAGATTCGATCGACCATGTGTGACTGAAAATTAATCTTAAATCAAATTTTCTTTTCTACAAGCGCCCTTGCCAGAGAATTAAAATTGGCTAGCGTTTTTTTTAAAGTCCTTCTGCTCAGTCGTACAGAGCAACAGTAGAACGAATCGTTAATTTTATAATATAAATAAGCAATCGAACTGTAAAGTAATTATCTTTAAAAATACGAATAAAAGATTTTTAAAAAATTGTCAGTAGTAATAAACTTTGCAATTTACCAAACTGTTCTTCCGTAGTGTAAATATCTGCCCCCCCGTCAATAAAAGAAGGAATGGGAAAAACGAAAAAGAATAAATAAAAGACTCGTATGCAAACCTCAATCTGCGCCAACAAATAAATATAATGTATGGAAACATATGAGCAGATATTCGCTTAGATTAACACAGGACTAAGTATGGAAGGACAGAAGCTTCTTAATAAAAATGTACATAGAAAAAGATATAATACTAGAGGGTTTATAAAATAGATATGTAGTAAGTGTCAGAGGTCAATACAGAATAGAAGAAAAGGATTGATTTTAAAACTCTTGTGGTTGACAGTTTTATTATGGCGCCAAGTTATTCCGTTTTTGTGGTCTTGCAATCAAGACTACAACCACGATTTTTTCGGTGGTTTTAGCGCAAATAACTGGTACCTGGCGTATAAGATGAAGATGACATATCGTATTAGCAACTAAAAAACTTTATGGAAAATCTATTGACATTCGAAACTTAACAGAATTATTTAATATCAAAACTTCGTGTTAGAATGAGAATTTATGAAACAAAGAAAAAACTACGTAGAGAGACGGTTTGTCTTCACAAATGGCACAAAAGTACCATTTTTCTCGCCATGCAGGGACTGGATGGACATTGTGTTTTTTTCTCAATTGGTTGCTTAGCTTGTAAATAATGCTGTATTCCACAATCCATTTTCGAAGGTTTTGTGTTATTTGGTAGTTGATCAGTGTTATGATGTTGATTTGGGGTTAATAGAGACAAACGCCAAATAACACGTAACAATAAAAAGGGTTTTAATAGGTTGGTAAAAAGGTACAGAAATTGCCTGAGTAGTCAAGAACTAGCTCATCTAAGAACTTCTCTGTCTATCTGTCTTAGTATACATCGATCCACCCACGAGGATTGAATATAGCACAAGGCCGGTTTAATGTGGGTATCTCCGAGCCCGCAGGCTCGGCCAAAAATATAGCCTTTGAACCCGCCTAGACGGGTTCAGGCCCTGTCTACCTCCCCGGACGAAACCTTGCCCTTCGGCAAAGCTTCGTCTGGGTTCCTCTCTGCTAACGCAGAGAGTTCGACAGACGTCGCTTACAGTCAAAGACTGTATCACGACTCAGCTAGACTCGGAGGTCTTACCCTCTCTGTCTATCTGTCTCCACCCCCCCATGTCAACTGACATGCCACTATTTAAAGTCTTTGTTCACAGACGCAGACAAGTTCATCTTCAAGAGGGGTGGTAGGTTTCCGACACAACAATCAGTAAGTAAACATTTCTCTAATTGCTCCCTAAAAGCAAGGCTCTTCAGATTGGAACCTGTCACTTGATAATACAAAAAAATAAGCATTGTACAGTTTTAAAAATTTCATAAACTTTTGGGGTACGATTTATCTTGGCAGTTTTTATTATGACGTCGAATATGCGTTATTACGTGTTTATTTATTTATTTTTTAATACATTTTCATCTGTGGACGCCGACAATTTATTTGCAGTGATACTTTGTGCGTGAAAACAATATGAAAATTTCATTTGAAGCTATAAATCAACCCATAAAAAATATTTATTGCCTAAGTTGGCGTTTGAAGTCAGATTTCATAACTGACTCCTGGCAATGAACGTGTTAATAACTGCCTGGCTGATTAGTTTGCAGGTGCGCCGATTTAAAAAGGCAAATATTTCTACCGGATAATTTTCAAAATTTGGATTTAAGAAAAATAAAAGGCCAGAGTTCATTGTAATCTGCAGCTTCCGGTATAATTCTGTTCGATGCAGAGACGGAGGTTAAAAAGATACGATTCATAATAGGCCGAAAATATTGTCAAAATTATTCGAATTGTGAAAAGACTTCATGCGACAAATAGAGCTTCAAAATTATATTCAGTTTCTTGTCAAAAACAAGAACGCTGAGAAATTTGGGAAACGATTAGGAATTTTGATGTGACAAACTTTTATGAAAAAGTGCGGGAGAAAAAAAAAAGGGCAAAAAAAAGTATGAAAACAAATTACTAGTGCCGAGATAAGTAATTGGTGAACGAAAGGAAGTGATAAAGAGAAAAGTAATTTTATTTTAGATAAGATGAAAAGTAAAGTTTGATAAATGTTAAAAAGAAAAAAAGTGATAAAAAGGAGCTTTTTTTGTTTAGATAAGAAAGAAACAAAGTAGCTAATAATCTGTCTTGTTATTCTTTCACTCGCCCAAAACTGATTAGTATATTCCGAAAATAACATTTGTTTTATTTTATTTTTTATTTATTTATAATAAAAAAATTATTAGCACAAAAATTTACTAAGTTTCAACGTACTATTTGTGCTTAATACGAGATAGTTTGAACTTAAAAACCAAAAAATGGGTTCGCATTGTACTCATGTACACATTTTCAGAAAATTTACAGAATTTATTTTACTGGGCTTAAAAAAACCTTATTTGAAACAGGAAAATTACAAATCCACTCAGCACAATAGATAATAAAACACAAAGTAAGCAGGTGTTGATAACTTATTTGCAAAAGGTATTTGTTATGTCGGCCATATTTTTCCATGATAATCATAGTAATTGAACGTCTTTTGTCTCAGTTTTGTTCACGAGATAAAGTTTGTTTATATTTTGATTTTATTCATTTTTTAATGAAATTTTCCCTCTTCACTCTTAATAAAAATACAATATTGTTTTTAATTTCTTACATTATTAATATATCGAAATGTATTAAATGTATATCAAACAGAAAAACGTATGAAAGATTATTTAAAACCTATAAAGTGTCTAGTTTGCACTTTTCCCCATTTTGAAACGGAAATGAGAAGAAACACTGAATGGCTAAACGTCCGATTCATTTCTATTCATTATTATCGCGAAAAAAATAAATATTATAGTGAAATATAAGCACGATATTGAGATTTTAATGAATAATATGGTACAACTTAAAAAAAAATACGTAGGTATGGCTGTACAACAGAGTTCTATTATACTCAGGGATTCAATTTATTCCCTGTTTTTAGCTTCCAAAACATGGAGTGATATTATATTCAAGTCATATTATAAACAAGAAAATACGGAATATATTTATTCATAGCGGGTAATATAGTCTGGCAAAGGGTCATATTACTAAGGTAACTAAAGCTGAAAATTGGAAGAGGCCTGCTTGTTAACAATCGCTTTTTATTGTAGTGACTTCCATGTCTATAACAGTTGAAATTTATGGAATACATAATGAAGAAAGACGACTTAGAAAATTTAATACTCACAGGACGTATTGAGAGGAGGAGGTAGAGAGACGCTATTACTTAATGAGTTTGTGTGAATGGATGGCATAGCAGTAACAAAGAGAGATGGTAAAGAGTCAAAGGTTGCTTAGTACTACAAGTGGCAGGAAGTTGTGGAGAGCCATGATAGTGCATGAATGGATGGCAGAACATGGACAAAGAGGGATGGTAATATGTCAAAGGTTGCTTAGAGCTACGAGAGCAGGAAGTTGTAGAGAGTCATGATCGCGCATGAGTTTGTGTGGGTGGACGGCTGAGCACGAATAAAGAGGGATAGTAAAGAATGAAACTTTGGTTAGAGCTACAAAGCATAGGAAGGTGTGGAGAGTCATGATCGTGCACATTCAGAAGAGACACGGTACATAAAAGAATGATATTGATATGGCTCATTCCGTTTTAACTTTACAACCGTATTGGATTTTCCTAGTTGTAGAGGACGTAATAGTTCCAAGCTCTTCCCAATTATTTCAGTATTACTAAAAATAAGAGATGCAAGTTCAAATCCAACCGAAAGCATATTCGTTATTTCCCATATATAACGCTTACTCTGCGGTTGTAGAGTGTAAAAACGACCTGTATATTGCGAGAAATTTAAAGAAAAAATCTAGAAGAAAACCTAGTCAAAAGTATTAATAAAAAAATGCTTAAACTAAGAAATTAAGCCAGCTTAAGATTAACGTTTGATATTTCCAATAAATCAATGTATAATAGTAAAACACCCCAGCAAACCAAAATTGACGCTGAACTTTCTAAAGTCCAAAGTTCCTTTGCTAAAAACAGGAGTGTGAAGGGGTCTCCGTTTTATATTATTTTGTCTATGCCTGATATTAAAAGGATGATTTTATTATGTTGAAAGCTTTTTTCCTAGCTAGGACAAGAGACAATATTTACTTTTAATGGTATTGGATATCGACTGAATGAAAGCATAAAAAATCCTTACAACGTAAACTTTATTGTAATGGGAAATGTGGAATTTTATGAGTTGCAGAGGGAAGAAGAAAAGACAGTTAACTCACCGCGTTTCAAGTAATGGCGAGCAAAATCGCTCGTACTGTAAAATACGACCGCCACAGTGTTTTAAAGAAGCAGAGAAGGAGAATAGGATAGACGGTCGCTGTAGATATGAACAAATTTGATTATTGTATTCGGCCACGATTTCTCAAGTGAGAAAATACTTAACGGCATTGAGAATCAGCGTTCAAAATCCTGGGATTTGCCTATGCTCGAACATCGGACCTCAAACGCAAGTGGAAAAAAAGAGTCTCTCTCTCTCTGTCGCTTATAAAAGGTGCGATGGATAAATTGTCGTTCAAATTACGTAAACATGAAAATAACACTGAAATCTCATTTTAACGGATACATTTACCAAAATTACACAAACATATCTTGAAATACTAAAGAGTACATTTATTCAATAAAAATCGCCATTGACTTCAACCACGGCCTCCAGACGACTTCGGAATCTCCTGCAACTCTTCTGGACGGTCTCCTTGTTTAAGTTGGTGAATGCTGTCATAATCCTTGCCTTCAGTTCATCTTTGGTGTGAGATGCAGTTTTGAAGGAGTTTTGTTGGTCTCTCGCTCAACTGCGTCCCACATAGAATAATCAAGGGGTTTTCAATGGGGAGTAATGTGGCCAGATGTAAGGGGGTAATGCAGTCGCAGAAATTGTCTGACAGCCATGACTGGGTTCTGCTTGTGTGGCATGGTGCAGAGACTTATTGCCAGACACAGAGTCTTTCAGCAGCCACCCTCTTGACCCAGGGCAGCACTATCTCAGACACTTGATGTAGTCCTCCGTGTTGAGTCTGAGGTACTGTGGAAAGATGAGTGGAGGCATAACGTCGCCATAACTAGTAATCACCCCAAACACTTTCGTAATCACCATCTCATCCAAAGCTTTCCAAATCCTTTGCACTGTCTTCAGATTGACACCCAAACATTCTGAAATGTTCGTATTGCAGCTTTCGTCGCGTATGCCAAGCAGTACAGCATGCCGTTTCCAAATTTCTGGCGGAGCGAATTGCGTCATAGTTCTCATTTTCTCACAGACGGTGTCCAACTGATCGTACTCTCCTGTGCAGTCGACAAAATCAAAACAAAAAGAGCGCATGCGTGAAATTAAAAATAGAAAATGGCGACAATTTACCCATCGCACCCTGCATAATCTTAGCAATTGAAAACTGTTGTCCAAGTACACTCACACAAAGTTTAAGTGTATTTTACGGCATTCAGGAGAAGAATTACTCACAACGGAATTAGGGTGACAAATTATTTTCCACCCTACCACCTGTTTCTCACAAGCGAAAAGTCGCAAGCCTCTCACTGCTCTATCGCTATTTCCACGGAAAGACGAACTACATTCCTTATTTCCATCAGTTCAAACCTTCACGGCTAAGACCCGTCATACTATACACATTGTTGTGAAACACGGTCATTCCCTTTGTATTCCATTGGTGATATGTAAGTTCCACTCAGATTCATCCCGCCAACCTTTGATCTGTGGAACCAACTCCCAAAAGGATGTTTTCCCGATCACTACAATCTCAACCTGTTCCCGTCACATATCCGCCTAAACTGTACCTCTTACTCTGTAACCCTCTACCTCGAGTGACTCTCGGGCCTTATATAGGGTGAACATCACTGTTAGAAAAGAAAAAGAAAAAAAAAGATCCATTTTAAATCAGAACAAAAATGGTGTATGCTGCCGTAGAGGGGATTAATTATTTCCCCGTACTACAACCTCTTTCCTACAGTCGAAACGTCGCTACTCTATTGCTATTTTTATAGTAGATGTTCAAACTAACCTTATTTCTTAAATCGGGTCATTTCAGACCTTCATAGATAGAACCAGCCATGTCATTTACATAGTTGACTCATCCTCATTCCCTTCATATTCCATAGGTAAGGCGGAAGTTTCGTTCAGACAACTTTTTCCTAAAAACTGTTAAATTGCGGTGCATACGTCCGAGAGGATGCTTTCACGATCACTATACTCTTTACCTCTTCAAGTCTAGGGTCAGCATTTATATATCCTATTTTATAATATGCACTTCTTACAACCCGCCCCGTTAGCCCCTTACAACAACCTCATTCAGTAACTCTATCTTAAATTCGGTAAACAATAGTGTAAAACAGTTGTGAAATTACGAATGGAAGGAGAGCTGGTAAGAGGATTGATTACTTTGTTTGCTTCTTTAGCGGTATATCAACTCCTTCATGGGTCATTTAAAGTCGAAATTAAATTCTCATTGGAGTTTAGAAGTAATAAAAATATGTTATTCTGATTTCACAAATACATGGTAAATACTCAGCTTTTGTGCACATATGTTTGCGTGGATATAAACACTAAAGGCGGTGAAGTGCGTTTTGTGATGTTCTGTTGAAGTTATATTTGGTAATACAGTTTAATTTAAGAGATTATAGGATATCATATAGATTAATGTTATGAAAGTTCTTCCGTGTTAGTTGTTTGATAGTATTTTAAACGAATTTGGGTGAAGTGACTACAATTTGTTTGTATGTTTCTATTGTTGGTATTTTGTATATAAAAATATATTGCTGGTATTTTTACTATAAAATAAATTTGTATACTTTCATAGTGTTTTGATTTTGTTTTATTTTGAGGGGAGGTCACTATTTGCTGATATCTGGGACCATAACACGTGCTACCACACCCGGAAGAATTGAAGAAAAACAATAATCTCATAAATTGACATGGCAAAGGTTGCCCCAAAATTTCACCTACTTATCCACAGAAACTGTGCAAGTGAAGCCCTGAAAGATACAATATATTGAAAACAGGGTGAGAAACTTCATTTATCTCCCCGACGTTAGTTTTCATCTGTCGTTTGCTTGTGAGCGTGCAACAGTTGTTGGTGCAAACTGAACGACTGATAATCGAGATGCAATGTGGGTGCTTTAGGTGTCCATTCGAAAAAAAAAAAAACTGAGCGAAGGTTCCATTATATGTTTACACAGGCTTAAGGAAATGAAGCGGCATAGTACATGATAGTTTCATGCCTTAAGCGACAACAGACCACACATAAAGTGAAGAAATATGAATCGTGGGTGTCTGTTCCCCCCCCCCCCAACGAACAATGAAGAAAGAACAATCGGAGGGGATGTAAACATAAAAAGACAAGTATTTAAGTCTTCCCAGCAGGGCACTAAATTGATGGATCAGTCGGGTAAAGAGACAGCTTTTTTGGAAAGAAAACAAATGTTTGAGTCGCTAAAACAGACGCATTAAAATTTCCCTTGTAAAAAAAAAAAAAAAAACAATTACAGACTTGTTCAAAGACTCTTTGAAACTGAAAATTTTTTCCTCGTTCTCGAACAGTTTTATATTTTTGTGTTATTCTAAATGTACACTGAGACTGTATATAAACTTACGTTCTTTGAAGTCTATGAACTTAACTTTTGAACACTAGGTTTATTGCCGTTGCTTTTGGCATGCACAGAGACAGATATACCGAAACAATTTATGGCATTTGTTCTCTGTCTTGCTTATCTTTTACTTTTGTTAAGTCCATATCTATGTACGAGAATATGCCTGTGATTTCATCAAGAAAATTGCTCATCCCGTAACAATGCTATATTATACTGACCTTGCGCCAGACTAGGCTAGGTTTGAGCGTTGAGCCAAGTGCTTAGAACATTAGTATTTCGACCATGAAACCTGTTTATGTAGAGCCCGAAGCAAAATCGTAGTTGAAAGATGTTTGTGATTGTCTCTACCATCAAAAACATCAATTCCGCTTTGGAAATATGAAGTTAAAGACAAAGAATTTCAAGTTCATATACAAGACCAGGAAATAACACAATTGATCGAGATGTCGAAGAAAGTCTGTTTCTTATACGAGTATTCGCAGGAAATAAGTTAGTTTATCAATATTCTTCCGTTTATAAATATTTTACATACGCATTGAATTACGTTTGAATTAATCTCTTTAATGAACAGGTGAGAAATTTCGTATCTCAAGTGTGTATAAAAAATAAAACACTGAACTTAATAAAAATGATTATGCCAAATTGCTGCCCTGTTAATTCGTCTGCTTACACGAATACCTTTATTCACTAAGATCGTTTGGATATCAAAAGTCCTGCAGCTGTAACAGTTGTGGATGTGCCTAGGGCAAGATAATCTGATGGAATCGATCCATCTTTAAGGCTAGTTTCGCCAGTCTATCTTGTTAAACTAGAATTAAATTCATAGGCGACTTCTCAGGCTGATTGCACTAACAAGGCTAAATGGCTTAGTCTACCATACTATTTAACCCGTACTTAGTGACAGAAGAGAGAAATTCATGAGCTTTCCAAAATCCTAGTGTCAACAGCCTCGGCCAGAAATTGATCTCTGCTCCTCGACTATTTTATGTGCCGGTAACCCTTACACCAACCGTATTTGTTCTAAAAACTTAACCAGTAAAAGCAACCTAGTCATTATGTAGATATGTCTAGCACGTATCCGGAACATTCGCCGTAAACATTTTCGCCGCAGGAAACTTTGACGTATAGTATTTTTGCCGTAAGACAATTTCGCCGCATTTTTTCGATACTTTTATCTTGAACGTCCATTTTCGCAGGATATCTAAATTATTGCACCCGTTTAATTTCGATATCTCCAATAACGTAATTTCCATGTTGGACTGTTCTGGATTCCTGCAATTGGTGTTTAGTCCTGGCTTCCCTTTCACTAAACTTATGTGGGAGTTCTTGTAGTTTCCTTTTTGTGTCTCCTATCAACGCAGTCATTTTCTTATCTCATAACATCGAAATCTAATTACTCATAAGAGGTTCGTGGCTTCTCTAAGTTTGAGTTAATTTCAACGAAGCTCTTCATTGAACTCTAATTCTTAACAATCACGTGATCTCAACTTTCATTTTGCAGACGATCGTGAAAAGTCGGAAAACACAAAGCGTTCATTTATTGTAAATGTAATTATGATATATCATAATTACATTTATAATTTATAATAAATGAATATATATATATATATATATATATATATATATATATATATATATATATATATATATATATAAAGATACGTGTCAAGACATTAAAATATTCTATTTGATTATAATTAAAAAAAAAAAGCTAATACTTCGCTCAAATCTTCCGATGACATCTATATCTAAAATTCTCAAAATATGTCTGTGTGTATGATTGGATGTTGTTTATGCATTTCCACAGTTTTCATCCGATTTCGATGTATTTTTTTTTGTTTGATAGATAATTCTTCTGTGCCGGTTTTGAGTCCAAATTGTTGGCGACAATGGCTCTCCACTACTTTCTATCCATTAAAATTCTTAGCAACGTTTTACTATTTACTATCTGTTCTTGGATATATATCTTCCATAAAAACTTAAAACTAGTTTAAATTATTGCAATAATATTATTTATTATTATACAGTTCCCTTTTCAGGGCCACTCCCCATTCAAACTGTTAACCCCCCATTTGGAGGATGTGCCTCAGTTGCACCCAAATTTTGTTACTAATATTGATATTTGGGTGAGCTGACTTTAAACTTAAACTGAACGGCAAAAATTCCCAATAATGAAAAACCCGGTCAAAGACGGGTAATATTGCTAGTAATACATAGAAGCAAAGATATAGAAATAAGTTTACGTTAGAAAATAACGAAGGAAATCATTATTGAAAATAAATCTAATTTACTGTTTATTATGTCTGTTGATGCATGGATATTATTTCACTAAGTCATGAGAGACACTCGGAAGTAAACAAATTTATTTATTATTTTAAATTATATGAATATAAAGATAATTTTGAAATAATTTAAAATTTCATTGGTTAATTAGATATTTAAATTTATTAAACTCATTACAAAGCCGTACAATGGATTCCGAATGATAGACCAATTCTAACGTAATTACAGCATCAAGTGAATTTACAAAGTTTCTGTTCTAGAACCATATCTTCGAATGGCCATTTCAAGTAAAAGAAAGAGAAATAAACCTCTACATTGTTATAGCAGACGATAACCACATCTTAAAATAATGTTTTTCTTTGCAGTAATAATTTAACGGGGTCCTGGTAGACCTAAGGTAATGTAGAGATCAATAAGTATGTACGCGCTAATTTTCATTCATTCTGTAGTATTATGCCAGAATAAGCTTTGCACTTAATTTCACACCAGGCTGAGATGACTCCCAGTCTGGGGTAAAAATCTGCGGTTCACTTGTCACTGGTACCGCCCCTGACCCCGCTGGAGATGCGAACATCTGGGGGGCAAAGTTGCACCTAACATGCGCACGCGTGAGAAAAACCACTGAACAGATATATATATATATATATGACCGCAGACAGGCGAAGACATTAGAATTCTCACTAAACAGACAAACATACACAATTACTAATACACGTTACCATCTGATGCCCGTTTAGACATAAAAGAATCTTTTCAAACTTACATATATATAGAATTATCTACGCTTTTAATAGTCGCAATACATGACTGACCAATGAGAATCGATCCAAAATTTAAAATATCAAAGTTATGGCTTTTTGTTTGTTTTCTCTCATTTTCCGAAGAAGCGTTAATAAAAGCGAAACATGTTAGATTGATATACGTTTCCCATTTGTTCTTTTTCTTATCATCCTGTCAGATTCCAATCTGCCTTTCATCCTTACCTCTCTCATTATATATATATATATATATATATCCAGGCAGGTGCTGAGTAATCTCTCAGGCATTGCAAACGATTAAAAGAACACATGTCGGTTTGACGAATGTTCTACAGGCTATACACCCACATATCGACCAACGAAAACAAATTTGAGATGCGATTAAATTAATGAAGGAGCCCACACAATCATAGTGCGGACGATATCAAAATTTCTCGGTTTCAATGATCACCGTCACTTGTTCCGCCATCTCTCTCTAGAAACATGAGAGAGAGAGAGAGAGAGAGAGAGAGAGAGAGACAGAAACATATATAGAGAGAGGTAGAGTTAAAGAGAAGGATGGAGAGAGAGAGAGAGAGCGATAGTGAGAGAGAGAGAGAGAGATGGATGCTGAGAGAGAGCTTGCTCAAAGTATCAATGTATATTATGTTCCCTCACAAAATAAAGAGAAAAATATATGAGGAAATTTATCTGTCATTCGGTCAGTTGATGCAGCGACGATGTCCCTACCAAGGAATTGCAAACAGAAAACCAAAATCCAGAGGCGACACGCAACAACACCAGGGAAAAGAGTTCAAATTCTGTCTGAGGATGTTCAAATTCTGTCTGAGGATGTTAAAACACTTGGAGAAAGCATAAATTCACTTCTGCTCAAACAGGCCAGATATCGTCACTAGCAAACTGAGAAAATGGTGGATTAGTGAGTAGTTGGGAAAATAATTATTTTACATTTCCATGAAAATCGAACTCCACACAAATTAAGGAATTACCTGGAATGGATTAGGGCGCCATTGACAAAACATCTGAATTTAGCGTAGGTGGCATGTATCTTCAAATCAGAAATTAAATTGAGTATTGCTGCCATATATGGGCAGGAGACGAACAGGCCTCACTATCCAAATCTTAACAGTGCTCACAAGCATTACGCGGCCTTGTGAGTGATTAATTATTTTCCACTATGCCACCCCTTTTCCGCGGACAAAATGTGGCTAGTCTCTCACAATTACTGCTATTTTCATGGCAGATGTCCAGACGCTCTACATTCTTTAGTCCTATCAGTTACGACCTTGCCACGTGCACAACGGTCAGAGAGGAATCCTCATTCCTTTTTCTTTTCATTGTGTTATGGTCCAGGTTAGGACCAAGGAAGAACAACACGAACACAAGAGTAGAAATAACGAAGGTATATTACACGAAATAATAATACAAGATGTGGAAGGTGTTAGTTTGACTGTCAGTCTGGTTTGGAGTGAACTACTATCGGCTCGACTCGATTACGACACTGTCTTGAGAGGCGTAGTATACATAGTGTTAGGAAGAGTTAATTCTGTAATTATAGGTAAGGACCCATGACACATTGGTAAGGAGGAAATTCACCTCAGGCAACTTTCCCGCCCCAGCTCTGTTGTGCTGTGTAGCAAACTCCCGAGAGAATACTTCTTCCAAGCGCCACAATCTTCATCTCTTCCAATCTAGGTTCAACCGTTGTCTATCCTACATATCCTCCTAATATTCAGTTGTTACTTCCACCTTTTACACCCATACAACAATTCACTCTACTTTTGAGCCTCGTATTGTGTGAAAAGTTGTATTAAAAATAACAACCTGGGCAAAAACGAGACTGATGGAGATTCGAATGTCGTGTTCTATATATCTCAGGGATAAGGGATGATATAGGCTCTGCTTTCTCCAGTTGAATCAAATGACCTGAAAGACATGGCGACCATCCCATCAACAGTTAAGGGACACTTTTGTTTGTTGGGCCCTGTTTCGTTACCAACACAGCTCTCGTTTACATCACCGATTTACCCCTCCAACGAACAACGCAACACACACAATGGCAACAAAACTCTTATCTCCATTGTCAGCCTTGACAGTATCATATAATACCTGGCAACAAGGTAATAGCCATTTTATTTACTAAGCTTATTCTAGGCATTGAGCTGAATGAGATGGAAGAGTATTTTGAGTCAAATTTTTAACATGGAAAAAATGTGATGCACCTTGAATATCTAGAGGCGAAAGTATTCTCTTTTACTCTCAGTAACTCCTTGCGTTTTAGTGGCATTATCACTTTGCTTGAGATGAAATGATTAAATAACGTCCAGGTTTTCCGAGAAATATGCAATTGTTTTAGTTATCGATGTGCCCGGATTGTATGAAAGAATTTGTCAGCATATTAGGTGTAGAACAGGTATGAATTTATTATTAGCGGCTTGTAAAAAGGCGAAAGCATTTTTTCATTATTTAGTGTCATTCATTTTACATTTTGGTTTTAGCTCCAAAGAAAATCTTGTCCTTGGCGTGTTGGTACTGTTGTCTGCAAATGCCCGAAGCTTAGCAAAAAGTGTTTGCAGTTAATTAAAATTTGCCGAGAAATGTTGAGTCATGTAAAAGAGAGAGAGATGAGAGAGAGAGACGAGAGAGAGACGAGAGAGAGACGAGAGAGAGAGAGAGACGAGAGAGAGAGAGAGAGACGAGAGTGAAAATAGATGAAAAAAGAAAGTGAAAATAGATGAAAAAAGAAAGTGAAAATAGATGAAAAAAGAAAGAGACAGATAAAAAAAGAGAAAAAGGAAAAAAAAATGCAAAATAAAGTTTAAAAAATCCGAGTTTGCGCATACCTAAGCAACACCTCTGCACTCATCTAAGCGTCACCATCGGAGTCAGCATCTTTTCTTGCATATCTCTCAATGTGTCATGCGAATACATCTGCTAAAGCATTTCGCCAAAATACCCGGATGTGATAGTGTTATTTTTCCGAGCAGGTGATCGCCACTACGCTGATAAAAAGATCCCAGATTGGCTTTAGTATTAAACATCTGGATTTAGATTAAACCATAAAAATTCTGCCCACATCCTTCAAACGTAAACATCTGACAGCATATTTCTGAAGACAACCAATCGTCCATCTTGAGATGCCTATTTGGACATTTGGAGAAATACACCAGTCAGTTAAGTGCCATCATGTGATACACGATTGCGCGATTGACTAGGCAGAAGATTTTTCCGCAGTAGGTTGCCATTTCTTTCAGTGGTAGACAAAGACTTTCGGGCCTTGTATTGTCTGTCAGTTAAGTGTCGTCACGTGAGACCCGCTTGGACGACCATGTCTCTTTCGATTAATGACTAATTAGGCGAAAGTTGTTCCCGCAGTAGGTTACTGTTTCTTTCTGCTGTTGCCAACAAAGGCTATAGGACCCAGTTTGTCCTGATATTCAATTTATAGCTGGGGGGAGAAGTGATGGATCCATACCGTCCTTAACAATATTTGCCCGTAAGTGAATGTGACGAACCAGACCGGAATTCGACTCGGCTCTCCGAGCAGTCATACATTACACCGCACCGTATTTATAAATACACAATTATGATTTCTACACACACACACACACACACACGATAAAAATAATAAATAATGAATTATCATGTGTCTTTGGGGTATCATGCCGAGTTCTACATACTTATATGACTGTGTTGATGACCAACTCGGAAAAAAAGAACGGTTTGTCTGAGAAATTAAAATCCAACTCTACATGTGTCTGGCTAAATATTCTTGACGTCATTTCGGTCAAGACTATCAAGAACTGAGTGATTTAGAATTTGAATTTAAAAAAATATTCTTTACTCCATGTTTTCTCCAAACGTCCTATTTTTGTCTTTTAACCCTTGCTTCAATACACACATTATATATTATTGTAACCTAAGGAAGGTTACTGAATAGAATTATCAAACGAAGGTTGGTAATGAACGATAATACTAAGGACAAGCACAACACGCCAGCAGCGCGTAGAAGTAGTCAACTGCTAGGAGTGAGTCAAGTGAATTCTACGATGAATCTCCAACTCTAGGATATGTACCAACCGCCCCACGCAGCCAGTATTCACGACTGTATTTATGGGAATGGGGTATACCCATTATCATCCGTAGGTATGCTACAACACACACGCACACACACATATATATATATATATGTATATCAGTAAAACCTCGAATTAACGGTCCCGAAAACAACGAACTTTGGTGGAATTTAACGTACAAAATCCGCAGAAATGGTAGTGTCCGGCTGGAACTCAAAGCTTCCGCGCGTAGTGAGCAAAATCCGTTAGTTTCAGAACTGACTGCTGCAATCAACAGACAGAGACTGGTAGTTCCAGGAAT
>CAHIKZ030003692.1:555000-585000 GCA_903632075.3 Acanthosepion pharaonis
GGGTATTTTTTTTACATTTTTTAATCGTTCCTAGTACGTACAAAATTTTCGTTAAAAATCTTGTTTTTATTGAGTCAGCAAAATTGATCATTTTTTTCCATTTTATAAAAAGAAACTGAAAATGTCACTTTGAAATTCTTTTAAATATCAATTATC
Source organism: Acanthosepion pharaonis (assembly GCA_903632075.3). Lineage (NCBI taxonomy): Eukaryota > Metazoa > Mollusca > Cephalopoda > Sepiida > Sepiidae > Acanthosepion > Acanthosepion pharaonis. The sequence goes on from CAHIKZ030003692.1 coordinate 555,157, forward strand.
ATTTTTTCAAAACTTATTTTAAGAAAATCAGAAATTATAATGTTTATTTAAAATATTTTGAATCAAGCTTAACTTCTGCGCCGAAAAGATGTAATTTGAAAATAAATCAAAGCAGGTCATAAACTTTCGCGTCACTTGATAGGTGATGAATGACATATTGACGGATTCCGTGAGGATAAATTGTTCTACGGAAGGAGAAAAGTGAAATAATTTACATTTAAGTGAGCAAATTATTTACCTCGTTATTTTTAAGGAAAACTTTCAGCGCTCTAATTTTTTTTGTACTTATCTTTCACCTTTACGTTTACGATGCTTTATGGAAAATATATTATAAAGAAATTAAAATAAGACTGTTAAGATCGAGATTAAATTTCATATTTCATAACAAAGGTATCTAATTAATTTATAGATATCTTTTTTATGAATTTTTATCAGAAGTGTACATAAAATACCATATTTTTTTGTACATTTATTACATTTTACTGTGTTATTTGTATTTCCATTCATTTTATTATTAATTTTGATATTTCATTTAGGGAAAAATGTCATAACTGAGATTAATATAAAAATAAGATCATATAAATTTCATAAGATGATACTGATACCCTTCTCAATTGAAAAATCAAATTAATTTCACACGTGTTTCGCAAAAGTAAAGGGTTTAGCAGCGGAGAACAATGCTTAACTCAAATAACGCAACTTAATTGTATTCTGGTTGGTCTTCCGTACTTTATAATTACAGCCCATTTATAAACACAAAATTGTATTTCTTAATTACTGCGGATCTTCTGATTAGTCAAAATGATACAATTTACAATGCAGTAAAAAAAGATCTATCTCATAAGGAAACTTAGGAAACCCGATGCGGCTTTTAACTAATTTTACAATATTTTAAAAACTTAAATGTAAAAAGCTATTATAATTAAGAAATAACAAATAATTGTATTAAAAATTCATTTTTCATCGAAAAAACTTTTGCTTTCATATTCATAAAAAACAACTAAAAGTAAATAAAAGCATTTGAAATTAAATAATATCTTTGTTTTATTGAGTTTTGTATGTTACAATTCAGAGCTGATTTTCAGGTAGGTGGGGTCCAATTAAAAACAAAAAAACAAAAAAATGATTTGCATTCCTCAAAGCCTTGTGCTTTTAACTATTGTAATCATTAAACTAGACTCGATCGAATTTCTAGCGTTTTCATAAAGTTAGTTAAGGGTGGGGCGTAAGAAATATAAAAAAATATTTCTGCCATGACTTTAACAAAAAAAATATTTACAATAATTTCGATCATCTGTGAATAGTTCCTGAAAGTTTCATTAACATCCGACATTTATTTTTATTTTTGCAAGATTTTCAAAATTAATGTGTGTCATACCAAAAAAAAAAAAACTGCTAAAAATTGTCTATGTTATTTTACTAGTTCCGGTGTTACAAAGAGAAACAAGTTTTTTTTTTTTAAATCAAAATTTAGAATGTTCTAAAAAGAAGGAAAAATTTGAAAAAATAATAAAAAAAACCTTGGTCTTTCCTCTTAATAACAACATGAGCATTTAGACGATAAAATTTTGTTTTCGGCAACGTTGGCGTCTTTTTCATCAAGCTAGACTCTTTTTTTAGCGATTTCGTGAAGGTACCTATAAGGTTTTAAATTTGAATCAAAGCAAGATCATACATACATACATATATACATACATAAGAAATAATTGTGACTGTTTTGAAATTGATTTTGGGATTGAGTAAAGTATATATGCATTGATTAATCAATTCTCACGACATATATACACGCCCTGGCTTGTGCATGATTGATGTATGTATTTGCTAGAATTAAATAATATATATTTCCATATATTAATTGATTTTTAGTGCGTATATGAAGAAGTGATATTGAAGCATTTAATTAAAATTGTTTTTACTGAAATGTCTCTGGAGACAATGACTTCTAATGGAATAATAGAGCATGTAATTACATTAATGTTATTTTCACCAATCAAGTCTCATATTTGATTCTTTTGTTAGCTTTCTTCGTTTTCTTTCTTTCAAACACTTCTCAGATCTTAAAAGAAAATAGAAAAAAAAACAAAACAATTTATACAAATTGCATTTAAATATAACATACGTCTCGTTATTTCTCGACGTGAGTACCGCCCACGTGGTTTGAATCTTTTAGATACCAGACGGTATTTTCTCATGCTATTGTTGGATTTTTGGTTTCAGGACCTTAGGCATATTTGGGGACCACGTCAGGCGTCCCCAAAGTTAAAAATCAATCCGTAGACGAGAATAGCAACTGATGGCGATCCAGAGTTTCGACTTTGTTTTGAAAAGAGGAAAGTGCTCAGGGGTACGTGTTTGAGGTCTTAAGAGGAGTTTTTTTTAAGGGAATAAAGCTCCATTGCTTCTTTTTTATTTATTTAAATATTTATTTTTTTTATTTATTTAATACCATCTCCTCTCAGGCAATCACTTGAGAATGATAGAGTGGTTTCCCGTTGCCTTCGACACGGTTGGGAAGCTTTAGTTCTTTTATACTGATTCCCACCCAAGGCTAGGGAAGTCAGTCTACCCTACTATATAAACCATATAAGGGAAGAGATGAACATGACTTGAGCGATGGAAACTGTAAAAATGAACGTAACAGCCTTGTCTGGAATTTGAACTCTACCTGCTGATTTCGCTTTCCCTGTTGATATCTATTACACAAATCGTACGATCATTGCACAAGGCAAGATTATATATTTGTATGTTGATATTAAATGGCTTGTGCCAGAGTTCATTTAGTAGGCAGTCGTTTTTGTTGGGTGTTCATGTTGCGTTGGCATTAAATTCAATATCGACAGGAACTAAACATTGGTTATGAGTTTAAACAGGAAGTAAAAACAAAAAAAAACCTTTTACAGAGCTTTCTAGGCACAAATAAGCACACTTTACAAAACAAACAGTCATCAAGCAATCAAATTAAAGACAGAAGACCCATGGCACCCCCTGTAAATTCCTCACTAAACAAGGCCACCTGCAAACATCGGTAGCGACGTGGTAAATAGTTTCCCTGGTAACAGAAAACTTATTACGATAAAAACGTTGTTTGTTTTTATTATCCGCCCCGCGTTTCTCGATGGCAGAGTCGCCTGGCAGATTTAGCTTGTGGGCAGAATAAAGAAAGAATAATTCAATTCAGAATATATGACATCATCTGATGATGACGTGTTGAAGTACATACAGTGACCGGACGGAAAAATAGCGTTGCAGATTATTATGTCCGTGGGAGCTTAATTGCAGTTTTTGCTACGAAAAGAAATGTTGTTTGTTTTGAATTTAGAAAAAAGAAAAAAAAAAAGTTACTTGCAATGTTTTAGACTGTAGTGAATGCGATATAATTATGACTCCCTTCACCGACTCGCTTCAAATTCGGAGGACAGAGGAAGAAGAATGAAAGAAATACTCGAGCAGCCCATGTGAGATATTTGCCTTTTACAGAAATTAAACCAGTGCGATGAGGAAGGACGAAATAAATTCTTTTTAGACCAATGACCTTGCATTCACAGAAATTAGCCGATCAGCTGAGGGGGAGAAGAAAAGAAATTAGCGAAATTTTTTTTGATATAAAACGATGAGAAAAAAAAAAATTATTAAGAGAAGTGAGTCTGACGTCATGTGGAAGGTTTTAATTAAGTTCCTCGCGACCAGCGTTGAATTACTCGCTAGTGTAAAAATCACTCATCATTTATGTTATGGGACTCTAACCAAGCACCTGAACTTTCAAAGAATTTTCTCTCAACAATCCAAGAAAGCTAAGTATTTCAAAATATCTCTCTCCGTCTACTTTTGAACGTATGCAAAACATATCCTTTCAGCGGGCAACGAACTCTCTTACCTTTGACTTAAACATTTTTTAATATTATTTTGTGCCATTTAATCTACTGTATGAACATTTCCTCTTCATAACGATACGTTAAAACTAAGAACTTTAATTCTGATTTATTTTTGCGAAACTAGCTGCTGACACTACTTCAAGCGTCTCAATTTGTAAATAAATTCCTTGTCCTGTTTTGTTAAAATTTACCTGTGTGTTACCTTGTTATTATTTTTTTTTATTAATCTTCTTAGTGTGGGTAAATCAACCGTTCATTTTAATCCCCTAAGCCCGACACCACTATAGAGATTCTTTTTTCTTCTTAATTTCTTTTTTGTTTCAACAAATCCAACCAGATCTTGTAGACAAAACGATTAAGTTTATGCTCTTATCTTCATCTCTTTCGATTGTCTAAATTCGATCTTTGCAAAGTACATGGGCATTCATTTTCGTACACGTCTATCGATTTTAAAAGTGGTGGAAAATGTGACACCGAAATCGAAAGGCGTATTGGGATAGCGAAAGATGCCTTCCAGAAGCTAAGTAAAGTATTTAAGAGACAGGAAATATCGTTAGAAACAAAGAAAAGAGTGGCCAGTCCTAGTAGTGTGTTCCAAAAATTCGTGACATCAGAATCAAGTATGTACAGAACTTTAACTATCTGGGAATTTTAATAACAGAAAATGGAAAATGCGACACCGAAATCGAAAGGCGCATTGTAATAGCGAAATATAACTTCCAAAATCTAAGTAAAGTATTAAGAAACAGGAAATATCGTTAGAAACAAAGAAAAAAGGTGGACAGCCCTAAAATGCGAGCTCCAAAATTTGGTGACGTCAGAATCAAGTAGGTACAAAAATTTAACCGAGAAATGTTCTAACAGACAATGGAAAATGTGACACTGAAATCCGAAGGTGCATTGAATAGCGAAGGGTGTCTTCTAAAAGTTAAGTAAAGCACTAAGAAACAGGAATTGATGCTGAATTATTATATTACCTCTCAATTCCATATGACAATGAATTCCGGACAATTTCCTCAAAGAGGAAGAGATGAATGGAGCCGATAATAATGTGGTTCTACAGAAGGATGCTGAGAATATCATGAACGGCACACGTAACGTTTTAATTTTCAAGGAAAATTAAAACAAAAAGTGCACACAGAATCAGAAAGAAACAGCTTAAATTTCTGGGGCACACAATGAGGAAGAATGTATTGGAGAATTTGTCATTCACGGGGCATATCGAAAATAAAAATCTACAGGGCAGGCTTCGGGCAAACTACCTGACCCGCTTGTCTTCTTGAATGGCAAAACGAAAAGCGAGAGGGGATGTTAAAAAAAGAGAAACGTTACTAAGGGCAACAAGAAATAGGAGGTTGTGGAGCAACATGACTACCCAATTCATGAAAGGATACGACACATGTTTTCACAGAAGAAAAATTTATGACGGTACTTTTTTTTCAGTAGGATTCACTTTCGAATCTAACACAAAATTTAATTTAACCGTGACTACATTTCAATGTATTCAGTTATTTTCGGTCTATTTTCACTTGTTTATACTTTTATAGAAATTGATTTTGTATTACAGACTTGTGTAGTATCCTCTGAATGTGAAAGGTGATATTTGAAGAAATTTGAGAAATAAAAAAACCCCCAAAAAACAAACACACACACACAACTGATCTTAAAATAACACGTTACAAAGGCAAAAAAACGCGAGGTCTGTATCCCTATGTAACCGTTCAGAAATCGAACTCAGATTTAACAGCCAAAATGGAGTTGTCTTTTATCATTTTACACTAAAACGCAACGAAATTTCCAAAACATTTTAAATTGCCAATCAGTTATTTGTAAGTTACGTCAGTAAATTTGCAGATTAAGTCCCTGAAACCAATTGTAATGAAAGTTTCCATTCTGGTTTAAATTTACATGCTTATTTCGAAAATAATAAAAGTTTGCGGAAGGAAACCATATAGGAGTTATCAACAATATAAGTTCGGCTTTATTCGCGTCGCGGATACAGTCCGGCCGCCATTACTGGGTTTGTTTACATACCTTTGCCTTGGATACTAATGCACAGCAGTTTCACTTGTCTTGATTACGGCGCAGTGCGCGAATTTTAAATTATATTTCGCGAACTGCGCAGTAATCAAGACTAGTAAGAAGATAAGACGATCAATAAAAAGGCTGTTACTTAAGTAAGCTTCCGCGCATTACAACTCGAGGCAAACGTACGTAAACAATGCCAGTAATGGTAGCCGGGCTAGACGTGAATAAGGCCGAAGTTATATCGTTGATAACTCCTAAACGATACTTTCCCGCAAACTTTTATTGAAATTAATCAAGCAATTTCACACCAGAATGGACATTTTCATTACAATTGGTTTCCGGGGCTTAATCTGTAAAGTTACCGTTATATTATACAATTGTATAACGAAATTTGTGTAATTGGAGATTTCTTTTCCTGCCTGAAGAGTTTATAATAATTTGATGATATATTCAGAATATACGATGTTAATTTCAGCTTCTATTTCTTTATTAGAAATATTTTTCTTCAATTACTTATTTTGTCAATCAACCCCTTTGCATATTAACCTTTTAATTTTGCGCCAATCTCTTTTTGCGGCATCCTTAAAACCATTCCTTTTGCTCTTCTCTTACCGATGTCTATTATTTATTTACCACAATTTCAAACTGTGTACCCATCACTCAATAACATTAAAATATTCTATACTTTATACTTATCTATATTTTTTATACTTATCTATATTTTTATACTTAATAAGTATCTATAAATATGAAATAAGCATCTGCGAATATGAAATAAGCATCTACGAATATGAAATAAGTATCTATGAATATATTATACACATAAACCTCTCATCAATGGACTAAAAGTGGAGATGGTCGTCTGTTAAAGCTGATTATCCATAGATGGGAAGAAATTATTTTTGAGTTACAAAACCACTACAGTAACTACCAGTAGTTATAATAACAATGTAAATATTATAAACATGTATATATGTCATAAATAAATATATACTTAATAGATATATTAATCAAAATAACAAAAATAATAGATTTCTCACTTACGCGTTAATGTATCGTACTTTATATATTGTACACCGATCTTTGTTTACAATTGAAAAGACCACCACCGCTTTAAGAACTAGTACGACTCGTTCCATTAAGCCCGCAAATTTTTAAGTACATCGCTGATGATTTGGAAGCTCTTTTTCTTGCATAATTTTTTTATTTTTATGTTGCATGCACATTTTGTACACTACATACAAAGTCCATTGATAGGGGGTTCGTAGATGAGAGGTTTGTCTGTATATTTATTTACAATAAACCTTTCGAGTTCTATAATCAAATCACAACAGATGGTTTGGTTTGGTTTGGTTTGTTTTGTGGCATATCAACCTCAATGGGTTATTTAATGCCGACAAGATTTTTATTGCTGGTAATAAGCTTTTACAAAAACCTATTTTTACACTTTCATAGTGTTTTGACCCCAGTTTGGGGGGTTAACTATTTGCTCACAGCTGGGACCCTAACAGACGCTACCACCCTTGCAGTTGGATGTAGTTTGTCTTACCCAGGAGACAAATCACATCAGAGAATATGTTTAAAAAAAAAAAAAAAAAGAAAGAAAAAAAAAGAAATTTTTTTTTAAATCAAATATTACAAATTGAAATTCCCATGATGCATTTATCTACTATGTAAATATATCCTGAAAAGTTTACCAATATCGGTTGGTTAATGCCAATCTTATGAAAACATTGATTTGCATCATGAAATCTGACAGCGTATCTAATTCTGTCCATATCTGCCTCAATCTATTTCCATAGAGACTGGATGCAAAAAGTATTCAGTACATTGGAAATGTTTCACATGAAACATCAAATTGTCAGAAATTGTACCATAGTTTTATATTTGTACATAAATTTTCAACTTCTGATTTTTGTATTTGCTTCATGAATATTAATCATTAGTTTAAATTCTGTCAGTTCTGAAAGGGTGTAAGTCTGTTAAAAAATTCTTACGATGCATCAGATATTTTGGGTTTTGTTGTAACAGGTTGCTGTTTTTTTTAAAATCATTTCACACTAAGCAAGGGCACCAAGACACAAGGGGTTACTGAGAGTGTAAGAAAATCAGACTAGGTAAGCGAAGAGAAAAAACAATAAAAAAAAAACAGGCTTTACGAAGACAGAAATTGCAAATAATGTAGCACTTAAAGCTTTGAAGATTTTAGTTCGCAAGGAAACAAACAAACAAACAAACAACAAAACAAAACAAAACAAAACAAACAAACAAAAGAAAATAACAGAAGAGAGTTCGACAAGTGGGAAGATAAACTATCGGAATAGAACCTACAGTTAATTCTAGCTATTTCAAAAGTAAAACGATGATACCTTTTTGCCAATATAGTATTAAGTTTAACTTCTTAGTCAAGGTACCAAAGAGGAAAACGGTCATGAAAATATTTGGAGAAACATAAATGCCATCAACCAGTCTGTTCATTATCTATATTTTTCTTATTAATATTTAACTGGGTACAGAGTTTAAGTATCTGTCCTTTTTTTTTAAACAATGAATGATCGTCTACCGGTATGGGAATCGAAAGTTTTATTGCAGGTCATTTAAAGCCAGAAGATATTTTTAGATTGTAATATATTTTTTTGAGATAATGGTTAAATCTTACTAATTAACCCACAGCTGGAGGAGATGAAGTGGATTCATACCTTTTCCTAAGAGTATTTGCACATGTAATTTCGAGCCATTATTCATTACCCCAGCCGCACATCCAGGCTTACAGTACGTGGGTATTCTCAAGCGGTCACCCATCTAGGTACTGACCACATTCGATGTTGCTTAACTTCGGTTATCGTACGGGGATTAGTGTTTAACGTATGGCTTCTCTCTAACCTGGGAAATTACTTTTATGCCGGGTATTGTTTACTGTTAACCTATAAAGGAGCCATGACATCAAAGCAAGACAGTTACCCCATTTAAGAAATGCACATCTTTCGTCGGGACATTTCGAAATCTATACATGCTAGCTTCGTTGACCTTTTAGGCACGAAAAGGTAATTTTTAAATTAATTAATTGCTTAAAACGGGAAGATTTATATAAATAATAGATCCTAAGAAATGACGTTGGCTGATAAAAGAATCTATTTACTGCTCATCTGTTTATCTCGCTGTTCGTTTATCTAACATTCCACCAGCGCATGCGCATTTTAAACGGAGAGATCATTGAAAGTTTAAATAAGGAAAGACGAAGAAGTTTGGTTTAAGCTGAAGATTGAGAATAAGAAATAGAAAAGGACATAAACGATGAAAGAGAAACTGGAAAAAAAGGGAAAAGCAAATTAGAAGAAAATGAAAAAAAAAGAGATTCAAGACAAGGAAAAATGGAATGAAAAGTTATTTATTAAGGTTAGCATAATCTGGCACAAGGCCAAGAAAATAGAGGACACGAGAAAATCGAATCCAGGAAATTAATGAATTGGACAACAGGAGAACTAGGGCGACAAAAAAGCAACGAATAAGGACCTGAAAGAATTTTATAATTAGAGAGAGAGAGAGAGAGAGAGAGAGAGAGAGAGAGAGAGAGAGAGAGAGAAAGACATAGACAAAGAGGAGCCAGAGACATACAGAGAGAGAAAGACAAGGGGACACACAGAGAGAAAAAGACCGAGAGAGAGAGAGAGAGAGAGACAAAGAGCAGACAGATAGAGATAAAGAGCAGACTGAGAGAGAGAGCAGACTGAGAGATAGAGATAGAGAGCAGACACAGAGAGAGAGAGAGAGAGAAAACAGACAAAGAGCAGACTGAGAGAGAGAGAGAGAGAGAGAGAGAGACAAAGAGTAGACTGAGAGACAGACAAAGAGCAAACGGAGAGAGAGACACACACAGACAGACAAAGAGCAGACTGAGAGAGAGACAAAGAGCAGACTGAGAGAGAGAGACAAAGAGCAGACTGAGAGAGAGAGACAAATAGCAGACTGAGAGAGAGAGACAAATAGCAGACTGAGAGAGAGAGAGAGACAGGCAAATATCAGACAGAGAGAGAGAGACAGACAAAGAGCAGACTGAGAGTGAGAGAGACAGACAAAGAGCAGACTGAGAGTGAGAGAGACAAATAGCAGAGAGAGAGAGAGACAAATAGCAGAGAGAGAGAGAGAGAGAGAGAGAGGCAAATATCAGACAGAGAGAGAGACAAAGAGCAGACTGAGAGTGAGGGAGACAGACAAAGAGCAGACTGAGAGTGAGAGATAGAGAGAGAGAGAGCGAGAGACAAAGAACAACAGGAGAAAGAAGGAAAAGAAAAGAGAGAGAAAAGAGAAAAGGAAAGCGAGAGATAGGGAAATTGAAGGGTGTTTTGGTGAGAGGCGATTATTGATTATTTTCCTGTCAGATATTAATTAATGGAAACTCGCTAAGAAAACAGAAAGCAAAACGCAATTGAACGAACGATTGGCCTGATGCTGCTGTTGTTACTTGGCAACGCTGACGTGCAATTTCATTAATATTTACAACGTTCAATAAACGAAAAGGCATCCATCTTGAAGAAAGTTGACATTCGTTGATGAATGTTTACTTACAATCATCGATACGGGGGTTCAAATCATCGGCAAGCCGGGATTGCAGATTCTTACGAAGCTCGATATTCGTAGATTCATTTCACTGCAATTAATCAATTATTGAGAGGAGACTAGTGTTTATGAATAACTATATTGTTGTATGACCGGATGTGCGGAAGGCGTAATGGATAGCTCTCCGGGATGAGAAATTGGAGTTCGAATTCCAGTCGGGTTCGTTACATTGACTTACGGAAAAATATGAATCTATTTCCTCCCTCCAGCTATGGGTTAAATATATGGACTGTATCTGGAAAACTCATTCTTATTTAAAAAAAAAATATTCACTCGAAAAATCCAACATTGTTTCGGCTTTGAATAATTCACAAATCAATGTTGCTAAGACTTGGCTGAACTGTGACTACATCTAGAATGAGTGGATGAAGCTGGATAATATGTTTGTTTATAATATTTAATTGCCGACATATTGGCGTCATTCATGTCCAGGGAAAAGAGGTTTTCAGTTATCTTAACGACCGTACCAAACTAATGACGGCAATGTTATTAATTTATATGTAACGCCTTCTTAAAGTTGCAGACAATACTCATTTTTTGATAAATTTACAGTGATAGAATATAACCATTACTATATTATTATATCAGAGAGCAGTGTTCGAATTCCAGTCAAATCCGTTGTATTCACTTACGTGCTAATACCCTTGGGAAAGGGTATGAATCCTCTTCTCCCCCAGCTATGGGTAAATTAAATAGCAGGACAGACCGGGTTCTATAGCCTTGGATACCAACTCGTCTACCGCAGAAAGAAATTGAAATCTACTGCCGGCGAAAAAAATCTGCCTCGTCAGTCATGTATCGAAAGATAAATGATCGTCTAAGCGTGTATCAAGCATGGCACATAACTGACTGACTATATTATGATTTTTGAGGGCCACAGTACGCCATGGCAATAAAAGGTCGACGCTAAGTCGGTGTTGTAAAAAAATTAACGTTCGCACGAAGATAATTTTTTTGGTAGGTTTCACTCCATGCAAGGTGGTAAATCCATGAAGACACAAAGGATTACTGGAAATCTAATTCATCCTCTCGAGAGCAGATAATACACTTTATCTCAACCAAAAGACCAAGAAGCATTGTCGACTGCGATAAAAGCGACATTTTTCAAATGCACAGTATCGAAAGACGGAAACCTAGGAAAGCAATACTGTTAAAATAAATAAAATCAAAATTGTTATTAAAAGAAAATGTTCGTAAGACGAGATGTGACTAGTTATTTTTTTATCGGTTTCACCCCATGCCAGATAGTAAAGCCCCTAAGACACAAGGGGTTACAAGATGTGGAAGAATTAGGAACATAAATATTACTAATGACCAGGAAGAGAAAAGAGTAATCAGGAGGACAGTTATGTTTCTCTAAATGGAATCTTTATTTTCTCTCGCACAAAAAGAGACTTTTTTTTCATTTCGGGAGTATAAAAATAAAAAATCATTTTAAGGAATTTTACTAAAAACGGTTGAGAAGATGTCATTTTAGTTTTTCAAGAAAATGCTTTGTGAAATTTTTTAAAAGCCTTAATCGTGAAATCTGAATTCTAGCTCTCCTAGAGTATGAGGCATTGTGAAGTGAGTATGCGGTTATTTATTTTGTTTTACAATAATCCAAGTAATTGTTAATGACTATTTTATTAAATTTAAGATGTCAGTCAACAATGCCGTATTTATTTTGGTGTGCGTCTACATAAAAAGAGAATTTAATATTTCGTCTCTTGTAAACGTTTTCCTTAAAACATACCAGAATGTGTGAAACTGTTTGGGGATTATTAAATCGACTTATAAAAGAGTCCACTCCTAAATATGTGACTAATTTAGATGCTCTACTTTTGCCGTGATGCGCAAACAGGACAAAGAATATCTAAGAATCGGACAAGTGGGAATAAAGAAGCAAACATGTGAAGAAAAAGAAAGAATTTGAGAAAGAACGAGAGAAAATGAGAGAACGAAAAGTGAGAAAGAGACACACAGAAAAAGAGAAATAGAAGTAGGAAGAGAGAAAGAAAAAATTGAGAGGAAACGAAAATACCGGGTGAGAGTGACAAAGAAAAGCAAAGAGGGAGAATGAATAATTTTGACAAGGTGATAAGATGCAAATAATTTCTCTAAATCGATTTTTTTAAAATAATTAACCGAAGGGAATAATTACCTTTAATTGAAGTGTTATGCTCTATTCACGGGTCAGATTAATTCTTTGTCTGCATTGAGGTTAATTGATAGAAAATGGCGGGTATTGGAAGCACATCATGTCTTTTTAGTTTTCTGCAAATGAGTTTCAGACACGCATATGAAGAAGAGAAATAAAACAACAGACGACAATCTATTGTAAGAAAAGAAAGACAATGAATAAATAAATAAAATGAAAAGTTAAATATAAAAAAGAGCTTTCAAGGTTGGGACACATTTAATTTGCACAAACACGACACTCCTGGCCCTAAATACATCATTAGGAGCGATATAAGTAAATTCTCCGTGGTATTGTTACTAAATTCCGATACTTCTAAAATACTTTGAACTAATGTTTTGAACTACAATCAATATATGAATAGGTAGGTATATCATGAAGTTTTTAGCCTTATATTGAAAAAAAATTGATTTTACAAATATTTATCAAAATAATCTCCTTCCTTTTTTCTTGAGCGTATAGAGTTACCATTATGCAGTGAAAATCTCGGATCAAAATTTAGCTAATAACCACTGACGATTTATTGATTCAACCTTAAAGAAAATAGAAGAAATATGTTTCTGACTTAGTTTATATAGAGAAATAATTATAGTATAGTAGTTTAAATACCTGAGAAGTGCTTTTACAAATGATAGAAAACCTGACACTGAAGACACTGAAGTCACATTGGGATAGCAAAAGATACCTTCCAAAAGCTGAGCACAAAACTAAAAAACAAAAAAGTTTCTTAGCAACAACAACAGTCTGGACTTCTAAATGGTAATTAATGCCGAACAATTTTCTCACAAATGAAGAGACGACTTGAAGTAACAGGAAAGTGTTGAAACACCGGTTCTCGTACGATCACCGAAGTTAAGCAACGTCGAGCCTGGTCAGAGCTTAGATGAGCGACCTCTTGGGAATACCAGCTACTATAAACTTGGGTGTGTGGCTGGTGTAATAGATAATATAGATTTGAATATCGGAAAGCCGAATTCCAATTCAAGTTGGGTTCGTTACATTACAGGCAAGTAGCTTTGGAATGGTACGATTCCACCGTTCCCCTCAAGCTATGTATTAAATAGTAGAATTTGTATCAGTCAATCATTATTATGTCCAAAATTTCTTACAATCCAAAAAATATTTTCTCGCTTTAAATAACCTAAAGATATTGTATTAACAATGTTAAATCTGTGTGTTGTCATTTTTACCATTACCTAGCTTCATAATAATAAATATATATACCGGTAAATTAGACCACAGACTATTTTACCGAGGGAGGTAAAATAAGGTTAAGAGTATATTTGTCTATTTTACCGGGATCAACAAAGTAGTCTCTTCCTAAAAAAAAATCACCATGAACATAGCAAGCTAGACAAATGATTGCACAATTTCGATGGAAAAGACAGCTCCGTTGTTGTGCTAGACCCAAATGATAAGCTAAATAATAAAAACCATGCAGTACACGTGGGATCAGCTAAAAAACTGCAGATGTTAAAGTTAAAAGACCAGAAAAAAAGGTTATTTAATAAAGCCATCTTCAACATCGAGGTCGGCTTCACGGCAATCTTGGAAGTGACGTCATGTTCTGATCAAGTGGTTCTCATTCATGTCAGCCATCAGCTTTCTCGATGGCGGCCTTCAGCGGGTATCTAGTCCTGAGGGCTGCTGTTTAGTTAACTTCAAGGAGAAATCTATTCGTCCAGTAGATTCAAATCAGGAGAATCAGAAGGCTACGGGGATGACATGATAGTGAAAATTCTAGGTCAGCAACTCCTAGATAAGGTAGGAGAAGGACAGTCTCGTTGAAACACATAATTCACTTGATCCAGAGCTTGGCCACTGTCTTTTGTACTTCAAGCCAAGTGGCAACATTAACGACGAGGTCGTACGATAAGAAGTCGAACTGAAAACCATTCTCGGCCTCGAAAGGGAGTGCATGTTTGGATCAGGTGGTTTTCGTTCACGATGGTCCCCAATGAGTTCTTTGTACTGTGGAGCCGCTAGTTAGTCTCCCTCTCCATGACACTCTAGACTTTGTAGTATAGGAGATAGATTGATTTTTTTTTAACTTATTTTTCTTATCAACCCTCATTCATTTAAAGACGAAATATTTTGGATTATAAGAATAATACTTTTTTTGTGAGAGAATATTTCCTTAACATTTTTTGAAGATATTAATTTTTCCTGATGCAAATCCAATTATTTAACCTATAGCTGGAGGAGGAGATAGATTCATACCTCTCTAAAGCGTATTTGCGCGTAAGTGAACGCAAAGAATTCAACTGGGATTCGAACTCGGCCGACCTAGTCTCTGTCTAGTACACCATCTGCACATCCTAGTATTTCCAAGGTTATCAAAACAAGAAAGCTACGCCAGGAGTGTCAGGATCGTGAAAATTACTGATTAATCACTCTTACGTCAAGGAGAGAGAGGGAACGGGAGTGAGAGAGGGAGCGAATAAGAGTAGATAACCGTCTAACAACTTCATGTAGGCAGTGACCTTAGACCCTACAGGAAGAATCGGTGGGTGGCATGACATGATCCTCGTTGCTAACCACTCCCAGAATCAGCACAGACAGTATGTGTTAATCCTGATGCCGACATGCCAAGCAACATTAGCTGCTCTTTGTAGACTCAGACAGATCTGATAGTGATGTGAATGGAAAGCATCACGCCTGTCCGGGGAAAAAAGCCAATGTCAGCGCAAAACTCTCGATAACAAATGAGCTTTTCCGACAATGCATCGTCATGACATGGTACGTCAACGGCAGATAAATGAGAATGAAGCTGACAGAAAGGAGTCGAAGACCATTTTGATCTCAACCAAAATATAGAAAAATAATGATAGTTCGACTGATTCAGACAGCGACAAAGAAGAAGACAGTGAAATATATACGAATAATCGCAATGGTGAAATTAGTCATTTCCACACAGGATACATTCAGCATTCATTGATCGAAAGTCTAGTGTTGGTTGAAATACAGAATCTATCCTTTATTAAAAGAGTTTTACAGAAATTTAGGCGTCTTAAGTCCACTAAATGTTATAGTTCTTTCCAGTATTCCTTACAACCTTTGTTTAAAGCAGCGTGGAAAGTGAACAATTTAATTATATCATTTTTTTCTTCTAGTTATATATACCGTAATTTCCCATGTATAACGGTTCTGTAACATTTGGTACTTTAAAGCGCCTTTTGATTGCCAGTGTTTCTTCTTGTGCTTGAATGAGAGCGTAATTACGAGTTTGTTAATTAGAGGGAATGATTACTAATTAACCAAGACTTGTACCACGATTAAAATGGAGGGTGCCTTTTATTACTAAGACTATATTTCTCCTGGTCTCTCTAAATAATATTCTGTCAGTCAGTCAGTTATGTGCCATGCGTGATACATGCTTAGACGATCATGTATATTTCGATACATGACTGACGTGGCAAATTTTTTCCCACAGCAGTTTGCCATTTCTTTCTGTGGTAGACCAGTTACCATCCAAGGCTATAGAGCCAGGTCTGTCCTGCTATTTACCCACAGATGTGTGTGTGTGTGGGGGGAGAAGTTGAGAATTCATACCTTTCCCAAGGGTATTAGGGTAATGGATTCAACTGGAATTCGAACTCGGATCTCGAATTCCTCAATCCGAGCCGCTATCCATAAATCTACCGTAGTTAGATTTTTAAGAATTATTATAATTCTCCATCTAACACACACAAAAATACATATAGGTATATATACTAGTTAGGGCTTCATAGAGAGTTTCTGGTATTATAGTGACTACAGTAAGAATGGTAAATAAAATGTGTTGTTTTGGTGGAAAAAAACATTATCAAATGATTGTAACTAGATAACTTAAAGATCAAATAGAAATGACCAATTCTCATTTTTGACCAAGTGACATATTTGCTGTATTCAGTAATAATTCTTGACTATGTCTCCATAGATGGAAAAAAGGACTTCAGACAACAGAGGTGTAGTTCTGCAGAAAGGTGCTAAGAATTCCACGGACTAAACACGTGAGAAAATGTCTAGGGCACTTGATAAGGAAAGAGGGCTTGGAGAAGTTGATACTCACATGGCAAATTGAAGGTAAGAGCAACAGAGGAAAATAGTGTATAACCCCTACCTAACGAACTTGTATAAAATCTTGTCAGAACAATGATTAGGAGAGATAGCAAAAAGACAAATTTTATTAAAGATTACAAAGGATTGGAAATTGGGGAGAGCCATTATTCTGAAGATATATAGCACATAGGAACAGCAGCATTTGTTACAAGGTTAATCCGGTTTTGAGAACCAGGTAGTTAATATTGCGGTTAGAGAGAGAGAGAGAGAGAATTACAATTGTGTTTTGGTTTGGTTTGCTTTACGGCATATCAACTTCAATGGGTCATTTAATGCCGACAACTTTTTTTTCCTGGTAATATTTTATCAAAAATCTATTTCTTTTAATATTTTTTCCCTCAAAAACGTATAGCCGGTAATATTTTTTCCCTCAAAAAAGTATAGCCGGTAATATTTTTTCCCTCAAAAACGTATAGCCAGTAATATTTTTTCCCTCAAAAACGTATAGCCGGTAATATTTTTGTCATCAAAAACGTATGGCTGCTAATATTTTTTCCCTCAAAAACGTATAGCCGGTAATATTTTTCCCCTCAAAAACGTATAGCCGGTAATATTTTTTTCATCAAAAAAGTATAGCCGGTAATATTTTTTCCCTCAAAAACAAATAGCCGGTAATATTTTTTTCATCAAAAACATATAGCTGGTAATATTTTTTTCATCAAAAACGTATTGCCGGTAATATTATTTTTTCAAAAACGTATTACTGGTAATATTATTTTTTCAAAAACGTATTACTGGTAATTCTTTTTTTCTTCAAAAATTTATTTCTGCTAATAATTTTTTACAAAGTATTTCTGGTATTAAAACCTATTTTTACACTTTTATAATGCTTTTTACCCCAGTTTTGGTGTTAAATATTTGTCCATAGCTGGGACCCTAACAGGTGCTACAACCCCGGGTCAGGGTGTACCTGGGAACACCAGCAATTAAGAGGTGGTTCCACGCTCTCCAAAGCCTTCCGATCAGAGGCCTTGCTGGTGGACGTATTTTATCGTCTTACCCTGGACGCGGATGTAGTTTATCGTCATACCCAGGACGGACAGTTTTGGATTAATCACTAAAGACAATTTCAGAATACCGAATTACAAAGTTTCGTACAATTTACGAATAAACGAGAACAAATTGTACAGGCCACGAAAGATAGGATTTCCGTCAACATTATGATACGCAGCGCGGTTTCCATCAACGGACACGCAATTAACTCATTCATTTTTCGACAAAAAGACGCCGAATTGATAATAACACATTCTTTATTGGAACCAATATCCAGATTAGAAGTTGTCACACAATTGCATTTTAGGGTTATAAAAACTAGAATTTTTTTTTTTAATATAGATTCATTGAATTTAAGATGACCTGGAATTTACGATTTAAGACCTTGTCAATCGGTCATTTACCGCCAAATATAACCTGCCTTCAAAACCTGAGGGAGTTGCTTCTCAATGCTAGTGTGGTCCCGGATAATTAAGTTATCTTATGGTTGATTGATTTTGTTTAGCGGCATATCAACCTTTGTGGTTTATCTAATGCAGAAATCTAAATATTTTGAACACAATTTTATGGCTTGAACTATATACATACTTTAAATGGGTATTTTATTATAAATATGGGTTAATTTACAGTGTAACACCCGTGCTCACTTCGCATTAAAAAGTTACAGAATACTTAGTTATATGTAATTGTACATGCTCCATTCGAATCTGGCTTGATAAATTTGATAAAATCCACCGTTTTGGAGTTATCAACCGTGAAATTTGGGATTCATTCGCGTCGTTGGCGGCAGCCATTACTACCGTTGTTTGCATACATTCGTTGCGGAAATCTAGCGCGGAACAGATCTTTCTTGTCTAAATTTGTCTCGATTACTGCGAACGAGGACTATTTACGTAGACACGCTCAGTTTTCGTAATGATGCCTACACTGATAGCTATTCTGCAGCGAATGTATGCAAACAACGCGAGTAATGGCTGCCGCCAAAGACGCGGATGAATCCCAAATTTCACTGTCAATAACTACAAAACGGTAGATTTTATCAAAGTTATCAAGCCAGATTCGAATGGAGCAAATACAATTACACGTAGATTTAAGTATTCTGGACTTTTTTTTAATGCGAACTGAGCTACAAATTAACCTAAATAGGTATTATTGGTATTTCTATTATATAAAAATGGATTTTTATACTTTCATAATGTTTTATTTTTGTTTTGTTTTTTGTTTTTTTTGGGAGGGGTAACAATTTGCCCATAGCTGGGAACCTAACAGGTGCTAACATCCCGGGTCAGAGTGCACCTGGGAACAACAGCAATTAAGAGGTGGTTTCACGTTCCTCAAACCCTCCAAGTCTCCCGGATGTAGTTTATCATCTGTTTTATGGTCGTGATACAGATCTATGAAATTACTTACAGCAATTCTTACTTATTCTAATGCCAAAAACAGTATATAACATATTCTTTAATGCGAAGACAATTTGGGGGATTTCTCTGAGGTAAAGAATATTGAATTTCGGAACCAGATATTAACACCCGCTCCCTTAAAAAAATTAAGGTAATTGAAAATAATAGCTACAAACAAAGCCAAGATGTAATCTACAAGATGTTCCAAAAGTCACGTGACAATTGCAGAAAACATGCACTCTTGCAGATAGCAATCAGGGAAAATCTGCATGACATTGTCCATAATTCGACCAATAAAATTTCTTAATATATCGTCACATACAGAAACATGATTCGATTTGGTAAATAAATATAAAATTTACAAGGTTATCAATGGTGGTGTGGTTTTTGAGACACCCACCCTCTAGTTTGTTCAATACCATCGAAGCAACTCTATGGACCCTGAGTATGAGTATAGATTATAAGAAATCTCTAATGCTTTTTATGTTGCTACACAATTTTGGAAAATGTTTCTTTAAGTTGAATCATTCAGGATTTACCAAGTTATACTTGGAGCGACTGCCAATCTTCCACCAGCAATAAGAAAAGACCAACAGGGCGATAGAATCGAGCAGAGGTGTAACCTTCGCCGTAGTCTGCAACGACCAGTTCCAAAGAAGGGTTGTCGTACAACAAAAAAAAGAAGTATATGGATAATGAAAGCACGGCATTATCTATTTCATTGTTCTCAACGCGTTGATTAGCAGAAGCTCGAAGTTTAAGATGAGACATTTAGTCTTGTGTTCACCAGTAATACAAGCGTTCTTGGATTTGTGTTAATTCACCCCAAAATAAAAAGAATTTATGTTTACTAAAATTCACAGCAAATACTCCCAGAGTGAGTCCCTTCCATTGGACTCCGATTCGGTTGTTTTTTTTTACGCTACTCGGGTGAGCCAAAAAAAAAAAATTGGAATTGCATAAAATACCTCATAAGTACCTCGAATATCATCCGCAATTACGTACTGGGAAGAAGTTCCTGATTTTGGTAATTTTTAATTCTGAGGCTTGGAGTTGTTCCGAGGCTAGCTAAACAAATTTTGATTTAAAATTTGTAATTTCAAAAGAGTGTCAAAAAGTACTAATAGAAGAACAAGAACAAGAAGAAGTAAAACAAAGAAGAAAAAGAAGAAAACGAAGAAGAAAAAGAAGAAAGATGAAGAAAAAGAAGAAAAAGAAGAACAAAAACAAGAAGGAGAAGAAGAAGGAGAAGAAAAAGGAGAAGAAAAACAACAACAACAAGAACAACAACAAGAACGAGTAGAAGGAGAAGAACAACAACAACTTTCTTGGCGTGAATTAAAGTAACTTTACATTATTTGGGGTAAATTAACAGAAAGGATCCGTATTCTCTATCTTCTCAGGTCGATTCCATCTCCGCTGAATTAAAAGGTTTGAAAGAAAATCTTGTTAAAAGAAATGAACTTAAAGTAAATAGAAGCTAGGAAGAATATGAATAGGAAACAGTGGACATGTCTGTAGCAGAACAACGGAAAATAAATTTACATGGTAGCATTAAAAAGGACACCGTGTAGGCGGTGCATAGTTTGGTAATCGAAAGAAAAAGAACGAAAGATCCTATTATCTGTGCTGTATATTTGAATATTGATAGTGTGCCGTTCAGTTTAAAAGAGAACGTGACAAGATTTACTTCCGTGAATATTGGCTTGAATGGTGTTGCTATAGATTGGCAATTGGAATTGACTGTTTGAAGGACTAACTCTGCTTGGAAAGACATGGCTACACATTCCAGTAGGTTAGAATGGCGGATGACATTCGTTTAGATTTTCTGTCAGTTTAACTTAATACATTGGCTTCCACACGACCCACCGGAGAGTTATAATAATATGTCTGCAAAGCTCACAGGAGCCTCTGGGGTGTCGTTTTCCAATTTCTTTTCTATGAGGATTATTGGGAGTGGGATGATGGTATGATTGATTGCTTATGAAGTCATGGTATATAGCAGAATCACATTTTCTTTACAAAAAAAAAATGAATATAGAACATGAGTGTCAATCTAATATTTGGCGCGTGTGAGACTCTGGGTTTTAAAATGGACTCTGGTACCGAACAACACACAGGTGGATCGTGGGTAATAAATACTACCTGTGATATCCTTGCTTCATATAAGAAACAATGTCAAAACAAAGTCGCTTGTACCAAAATTAATTAAGATATCGTGTTGAGACTATGGGAAAAACAAGGGAAATGACGCTTGGGAGTCAAACGTGTTTTAACAGAAAACACCAGGTGTGCAAACAAATTAAAGTTTGCTATTTTCTATTCTTTTTTGGGGGGACACACAAAGATCCCCACCCCACGTTGGGGGCACTGATGATATTCAAAAAAACAAAACAAAAAAAACAAAACAAGAACAAATAAAAAACAAACAAAAAATACTTTGGTGCTAGTATTGGGTATGGGATACCAGCCATTGACCTAAAGAAATGTGCTCCTGTCCTTTCCAAACTTTACAACTACTGCCTCACCGACTCTTGCTTTCCAGCCTCTTAGAAGTCCTCATCTGTTGTGCCTGTCTTTAAGAATTCTGGGGACCCTTCTGACTCATCTAACTACCGTCCTATCAGTTTCCTACCACTCTTCGGTAATGTCTTCGAGGCTTTAATCAACGCTGAAGTGGTTAAGCTCCTTACATTTCGGACAAGCAATATGGTTTCCTTTTTGCCAGATCTACCGCTGACGTATTCACAGACATAACTGAATGCGTATACCAAGCACTTTACCATAACGGAGAAACTCGAGACTTTGCTATTGATATCTCTAAAGCGTTTGATAGAGTTTAGCAGGCTGGCCATCTACGTAAGCTTCAGGGGAGGGATAGGGCATTACAGGACGATTCTTAATACAAATCATTAATACAATAATTCCTGTCTATATTTCTGAGATGAGGTATTATGTACAGTATTTACATTAGTCGGACTATTGTCCTCATCTTTGTCGCCATATTTGTCACAACGTTTCGGCCGTTGTACGCTCCGGCCTTCTTCAGGTGGTTAAGGAATCAGCACATATGCTAGGCCACAAAAATCTCCTGAGCCGACCAAGCATAGAAATAAATACAATATGGGAACCAGTAATAAGGAGTGCCAGAGAAAAGCAATGATAACAAAGTTGCAATATGAACTCTGGTAAAGACATGTAATGATAACAGCAAAAACTGCAATATGAGTACTGGTAAAAATGATGCTTAAAACATTAGGTTTATAATACTCAGAAGGTCATACCCGGATGTCCTCAAGGACACATGGCACAGTGGATAAAGGCGTTGGTTAGATCCAGTGACAGACCCAAAGAAGGTGAGTTCAATTCCTGGAGTTCAATTCCTGGTTAAGGCAGTGGAGAACTTTCAGAGGGAAAATTAGCAGGAGATAACTGATAACTGACATCCATCAAACATGGCACGTGGAACTAGAACAGTCTACCCCAGTGATCGAAATAAAGGGTTCAGTTCGAAATTCCAACCACCTGAAGAAGGCCGGAACGTTGTGACAAATATGGCGACAAAGATGAGGACAATAGTCCGACTAATGTAAATACTGTACAATAATTCCTGTCAAACAGTGAAATGAAGGTCGTCCTAAACGGGATCTCCAGTTACTTTATCACGAATGCCGGTGTTCGCCAAGGATCTATCTTCGTTAACAATATTAACAATACGGTTTCCTTTTTGCCAGATCTACCGCTGACGTGTTCACAGCCATAACTGAATGTGTATACCAAGCACTTTACCATAACGGAGAAACTCGAGACTTTGCTATTGATATCTCTAAAGCGTTTGATAGAGTTTAGCAGGCTGGCCATCTACGTAAGCTTCAGGGGAGGGATAGGGCATTACAGGACGATTCTTAATACAAATCATTAATACAATAATTCCTGTCTATATTTCTGAGATGAGGTATTATGTACAGTATTTACATTAGTCGGACTATTGTCCTCATCTTTGTCACCATATTTGTCACAACGTTTCGGCAACAACCTTCCCGATGTCATCAGTTCCCAAGTAGGCATCTACGCGGACGACACTACTATTTACTCCTGCCTCAATGGTAAATCTGGTATCGTTGACAAAATTAACCTGGCCGCTGGACTCGAAAATAAACTCCACTCTGTGGTTGACTGAAGCAGCAAATGGTTTGTAAACTTAAACCCCTCCAAAACGAAACTGTTCTCATTCACCCACCACAGAGAAACCTCCCTGTCTCCCATCAAAATGACTGATTCCCAACTCTTCGAGAACGCCTCGTTACGCCCGCTTGGTCTCACGCTGTCCGCTGACATGAGGTGGAACAAATACATTGAATCAATAGCTTCATCTAAAGTTGAAAGAAAGTTGGTTCTCTGTGTCGTGCCAATAAGTTTTTCTCGTCTGAGTCAAATCTATGAATTAACCATCCGTCCTTATTTGGAATATTGCTGTCTTATATGGTCTGGTCCCCCCCCCGCTGTACGCCTGGGGATCCTCGACAAAATCCAGAGATATGCAATGTGATAGGTCCTGATTTGGCATCTCGTATGCAGTCACTTTCTCACAGACGTACCGTGGCTTCCCTTTCTCTCTTGTATAAGTCTATAAATATTTTCACGGCAACTGTTCCAACGAGCTACTTTCGCTGGTTCCCAGACTGCATGCATTTAAGCGATCTACTATGTTGGCATCTCAGTCCCGCCCTTTCCCTGTCGAAACGGTTAAATGTAACCGCCTCTTCTACTCAAACAGCTTCTTCTCTCGCTTTTCCCCTCTGTGGAACTGTCTTCTTCTTGCTTGCTTCCCTGATAACCATAATCTTCAAATATAATGTCAATCGACATCTTCTGATGCCCTGATTTTGTTCCCCGTCCTATTTTTATCCTTTCCTCAAACACGCCGCCTCTTTACTCTTGTTCTCAATCTTCTGTAACTCCTTGCGTGCTAGTGGCACCCTGCCTTGTTTGGCGTGAAATGCTTATATATATATATATATATATATATATATATATATATATATATATATATATATAAATAAATAAAAAGAGAGAGAGATGGATAACACTGAATTCAAAAACCTGTCATCAGTCACCATTATAACTGTATCATCTGTGTCTGAAAACAATCCTCTTCATTAACCCTTTACCTTGTACTGGGTTAACAATTATATATATATATATATATATATATATATATATATATATATATATATATATATATTCCCCATTCCTTTGAATATTGCTGCCACATCTGGCATGGTCTGGTTTGTTTTTGCGCTCCTGCTGTATACTGAGAGATTCTTGATAAAATCAAAATATTCTGTAATGTTATTGGTCCTGACCTGGCATCTCGACTTCAGTCACTACGTAACGTAGCTTCTCTGTGGCTTTTCTATAAATACTTTCATGAGAATTGTTCAGATGATCGTTTCGTCCTCTGAGGGACTTTATCAGATTAAGAGCAAAAATTTCATTTTGTAACAAGTATTTACATACAAGAGCAAAAATGTTATTGATTCTTACTCACTTTCGCTTATTAGGCATTGAACTTTACCACTTGACGTCCTCTATAGCTTGCCTGACTTTTCGGCTAACTTGATGAGTATTTATGAGTGTCGTTAAATTTAAAAGTTTTGAAAAAGCAATAGCATTTTTGCTATTGTATGTTTTTTTTACAAAATAAATCTTTGCATTTGCTTCGAGAAAGACACTCAGAGGACGAAACGCATCGGTTAAGATAAGTTTTCTTTTTGTCTTTATTTACACACTCTCATATATATATATATATATATATATATATATATATATATATATATATATATATATATATTGGTGTTTGTGAATCGTTAAATTCTTATGTGAGCATAATGTACAAAAGGAACTGGAAATGATTATGCATCTGCGCATGCGTAGCTGTTCCTCTATGTGGACGTTTATTTAAAAGGTTTAGGTTCAGCGTCAGTGCTGCTGTCTTAGCAATGGAAAAGTATTTCATGCTCTTAACGCTCCATAAAATATCCAGACTATTCGAGAATTTGCCAGGGCCATTAGCAACGTTTCCTCGGCTCATTCTTGATTCTTTACATTTCATTTTTTCTCTCGACACTCTTACTATTAAATGCCACCAAGTTTTAATCTTTCCAAGAGCTTTTCGCTTTCACTTTTCGATTATATTGTACTTCTCTTTGCCCGTTCGACATTTTTATACGAGAAAGTCAACCAAGAAGATGGCGTTGCCGCTTTAATAAAACATTTTTTTTTAATCATTTCAACCCAAGCAAGGCAATAAAGCTAGTAGGGCGCAGGGGTTACTGTGTTTTAGAGAATATGAAAAAAGCTATTATTATGGGGAGAGGACAATAAAAAAAAAAAAAAAAATTAAGAAAACAGAAGATAACGATTGCTTTTGCTCATCAAAAATGTAAAGGCAAAGGCAATAAAGCCACTAGGACGCAAGATGTTACTGAGTGTTAGAGAATATGAGAAAAGCTACTATTATGGAGAGAGGACAATAAAAGAATAAGAATTAAGAAGACAGAAGATGATATTGATCATTAAAAATTTAAATTCAAAGTTGAATGGAAAGCAAGAAGCTGGAAGAGAGTTTAGCAAGCGATTGAAGAAACCGTTAGCATAGAACTTACGGTTACATCTAGCCATTTCAACTTTAAAATGATGAGACCTTGCTGCCAATCTAGTGCTGCGCTTAATTTAATAAAATCTAGATACCGTAGAGGAAAGGGCCTCAAAACAATTACCATGAAAATATTTATAGAAAAAAGGCACATGGAAGTTATGTTCTAGCGGCGGGAAATTTTACTTCTAAAATTATTTGTTTTTTTATCCTACAATATTTTTTTTTTATTACAATAAACTTCATTTTCAATGGATGCGCGCATTTGAGTTGCTATTCCTGGTTTTTTTGTTTCTTAAACAGTGACTTTACTAACGACCAGCTTAGATTAAAAAGTCACACTCTTCTCGGGGGCACATTTTTTTTTCTTTAACTTGACTCTTTAAATAGATTTCCCGACCCTTTATATTACGATCCTCCCATTGATTACAGATTTGACAAAACATCTAACTTCCTAAATTATTAATACACCCTTTTTATTAAACACCTATGCGTAAGTAAATAATTGTCTTTTATATTTGCGTCTAAGAAGATGGGCTGAAAAGTTCTTACGTTGACTATAAAGGAATGATTCTAGAGCTGTGACATCTTGCATGTATTAAATTCAACTCTTCTTGTTAATTACTGAATTGTTTATTTTCAGGTAAAATAGCATCTGACTATTTAAAGAAGCCTTTTAATATAAGTAGTAGCGACTTCACTTGAAAATGGTCAACATTTGGCATCGTGGTTTTATCAAGTATCTTCATAAAAAAGGGTTTAGCCCCCAAGGAGATTCTGGCAGACATAGTTGCTAGATTTGGGAATGAAAATCCAGCTTTATCAACAGTGCAAAATTGGGCAACTGAATTTTGGAGGAGAAGAAAAAGTTTTCAATTTAATCCAAGGTCTGGACGTCCTGCAATTGCCTCCACTAGGAAAACATTAATCGATGATGATCGATGGCAGTGATTGACTATAAATCAAATAGCCAATGCTATTAGCATATCCCGTGAGGAAAAATATAACCAGAAACGGATTTTTGACAAAACAAAATATTACTAGCAATAAAAATTTTTTTACCGGCATTAAATAACCCATTGAAATTGATATGCCGTAAAACAAAATAAACCAAACCATCACGTCCTAGAGAATTTTTTCTTCACTGTTTAAGAAAAAAATTTTAAAATACGGATAGCACCTGAAATATGTTTACCCATTAAAATACTCTTTATAATGATACGAAATAAAGAGTTTATATAATATTTACCATGTTTGGCTTTTTTGAAAGGTTTTATTTTTAATGCTGATGTAAACAATAACAATGGTAATATTTTGTCATGCGCAGGTTAAAAGGGAATAAATGAAGCCTAATTACAGACTATAATGTGCATGAAGTTAAACTAGCTACCAGGCTGGCATCTCAGTCCCACCCTTTCACTGTCAAAACGGTTAAATGTAATTATCTCTTCTACTCAAACAGCTTCTTCTCCCGCACTTCCCGTCTGTGGAACTCTCTTCCTCGCTTCCCCGATGACTATAATCTTCAAATATTCAAGTGTAATGTCAATCGACATCTGACACCTTGAGCTTGTTCCCCGTCCTTATCTGTATCCATTCCCCAAACATGCCTCTTTACTCTTGTTTTCAATCCTCTGTAACCATCTTGCGTGCTAGTGGCACTCCCGCCTTGCTTGGGGTGAATTGCTTAAAAAAAGGCGGGGTGGAAATGCGTATGTATACGTGTTTTATTGGTGCCAACTATTTGAAATGCTGTTTACACTGTCTATGTCCAGATAAACAAAAACCAGGATGTACGTCTCGTAATTTTGTCTGTTCATTTATTTTTGTTTAATATGCATTTCACCTCATTTTAAATGAATATGGAGTCGAAAAAGATAGTAAATCCAGTACTTTAGAATAAACACGTAACTAAAATGCACTGACTTTATACCCTGCAGAGGTGACCACCTACCAAAAAATACTTATACAGTCCGAGATATGTGACCAATATTGACCTCATCCCGATCTATGTATTCTGTCGTAAGTAATTTCCGTTCTAATGACTGGGTTTCATCAGGTATCCGTATCAAATAGGCGACTGTCTAGACTACAAAATAACATTTGGAATATTAAATTCTAAATGCTTGATTAATACTGGCAGTTCGGAATGAATCTACAGTTCACTAACATACGACACAGTTTAATTCAAATGGCAGTGAGATTGACAATGATAAATTGTCCACCACCGACCCCAAAATCAAACCTTTCGGGAAGAAAGGTAATGTCGTGCGATCGTCGGTGTATTATTCGCTTAGAGTTCTTAAAACGCAATACAAGACTAAATGTACATTTATACATCCAGCAGCTGCAACGTGTCCATAAAAGAATAGTTTGGTTTATTTTGTTTAAGGGCATATCAACCTCAATGGGTTATTTAATGCCGACAACATTTTTAGGATAGATTCGTATGAATAGAATATGTATTATTTGGTTTAGATTGGTTTGGTTTATTTTGTTTTACGGCATATCAACCTCAATGGGTTATTTAATGCCGATAAAATTATTTATTGCTGGGAATATTTTGTTTTGTCAAAAATCTGTTTCTGGTAATATATTTCCTTCAAAATTGTATTGCTGGTAATAGTTAACTATTTGCTCATAGCTGGGACCCTAACAGGTGCTACCACCCCGGGTGAGGGCGGACCTGGGAACACCAGCAATTAAGAAGTGGTTCCACGCTCCTCAAAACCTCCTGATCAGTGGCCTTGCTGCTGGATGTAGTTTAACGTCTTACCCAGGATGTGGATGTAGTTTAACGTCTTACCCAGGACGGTTTAGGACGTGAATCAATATTCCTAGCAGCAGATCTAACAGTTGATTCAATACATTCTTTTTACTTTATGTTCGTGAGAAACTTTAGATCGAAGAGGTGTAATGATTGATTGACTGATTCGTTTTTTACGGCTTATCAATCCTTTACAGATTATTTAAAGCCAGAAAATATTTTTAGTTTCTAAGAAATTTTTTAAAGATAATAATAGTTTTGTGATAAAAGTTTTACTAATTAACCCATAACTGGTGGGAGAAGAGGTGGATTCTTACCTTTCGCAAGGTTTCTTGCGCCTAACTCAATCTGATAAAAATGGCGGGAATTGGAAATCGACTTTTCGATTTTTTATTCCGAGCCACACATTCTAGCATACAGCTCATGGTATTCCCAAGCAGTCATCCTGTTGTATCTCGTGTTTTCGAGATAACAAAGTAAAAGAAAAACAAATTCGTAGGTAAGTAATAAAATAGAAGGTTTACTACACGAAGCTACAATTAGCAACTAGATGCTAACTCTCCTCAACTCCTTTACATAAATGGACGATTCCATTCTTATGTGACAAGCCCATCTAGGTACCGACCAGGAACGACGTTGCATAATTTACGCCATCGAGCGAGAACCGGAGTTTCAACGTGACATGGCCATAAGCAAATTAATAGAATACAGACAATTCTCATTTAACGACTACCCAGTCGTTAAATAAGAATTGTCTGTATTTAACGACATGGTCGCTAAAAGTCGCTAAGTTGTACCTAACTGCTGTTTCGGGCATTCTATACGTGTAATGGGTCAACCATCTTCTAATAGTTTTAATATCTCTTTTGCATCAGTATCTGTCTATATTTCTGGGATGAAGAATTATGTACACTCTTTACATTCATACTTTTTTTTACAACGTTTCGGCCGTTGTGCGCTCCGGCCTTCTTCAGGTGGTTGGAATGTCGAAAAATTGCAATATGAGCTCTGGTAAAAACATGAAATGATAACAACAAAAATTTCAATATGAGCACTGGTAAAAAATCGTTGCTGAAGACATTAGGTTAATAATACCCAGAAATTCATACACAGATATCCTCAAGGATACATGGCACAGTGGATAAAGGCTTTAGTTAGATCCAGTGACAGGACCCAAAGAGTGTGAGTTCAATACCACGTTAAGGCAGTGGAGAACTTGGAGAGGGGAA